>NMRB01000176.1:466010-532169 GCA_002633025.1 Notospermus geniculatus | reverse complement strand
TGGGTCGAAGTGTACTTTTCCAGAACGTAACCGACTGCCATGACTGTGGGCAAGGCAAAGGCCCAGGATAGGGCCATTGTGTTGTGTTTCAATGGAAATTCTTTTTTAATTGTCCTTATGCAATGGGGACCCTAGGCCACTGCCTCAATAGGTGTCACTAGTGGTTGAAACTATTGAAATGAAACTGACATCCCGGTCCTGATCAATTTCCCACACAAAAGGGGTCCATTGTATAGGACCGGGTTTCGGTGTGCTGCCCTCTATCGTAGCCAGGATCCCCATTGCACGCAGCGTTTTCTTCAGAAATCTATGCGTTGTCACTGAGGCATCCGACCAACTGGTTCAGTGTCTTACACGACACCCTGTATACCTCTTATCAATGAAAACCAAGTCGGCATGTTTTTCAATACCACACGAAATCAATGACCCTTCGTCAAAACTCATTGTAATAGCACCTTTACGGCCCTATTCACAGGCCTGTGGCAATGCCAATTGCGGTATGACTAACATGTGACTTCAACGTGGTGGAGTAGGCGTCACTGATCGAAAATTATACAGTGATGTCTTAGAAGCGATTCTAGGTTATGTACATATTTGCCTGTATATAATAATACCCAGACGATACCTACACCAGACTCCGTTATGTCTAGCTTGCTCTTCAAAACCATTTGCCACTACTTCAGGCGGTGTCGAGTGCTAATATGTATATTAACCTAACACACGAAAACGTTACCTTCTGCCCTCAAGATACACCAGGCGGTTCCTCAAAGGTTATTGATTGTTGATGAGCATCTGTGATGAGATGCAAAAGCTTCTAGTTTGTCTGCTCCCCTTGAATGTCTTCAATGCAGCGAATGGTTAGGCGATTAAATGGAATTTTTCGTGGCGTTTGTGGTTTCATGTATGTGCCTTAATTGAAATGAAATGCCAAACACATTTCGCAGAAATTTTGAGCTGAATTCACATATCCTGTCAGTGGCTTCATTTAAAGAATAAAATATCTGGGGCGTGTTTCAGAAAGTGACTTTAAGCTAATGGTACCATTAACTTCAATGCATTTCCATTTGATTAAATGTACCATTAGCTAAAGTCACTTTATGAAACAGGCCCCTGAACATTTGTCTTCTAGCAGAATATAACTTGTACTCTGCTTTCAAATAGTACTCAAAATCCCCAATCATAAGATACCACACCAGATAGCTGAAAGAATGCTAGTGTTACTGTTAAAATGTCTGCCGTAAAGGTTATGCCTGGAGACATTTATGCCATGATCCCTTCATACCCCATTCCCTGTCCATTATACCCGTGGGTTGCATTTCCTCCGGGGGAATCCTGTCAATGAACCCCATCTCGCAGAGATCTGTGACGGCAAAGGTCACGTGTATACCTTTTCTTGTCGAGGGAAACTTTCTGTAGACCAGATTAGATCAGATTAGTTTGTTGTGTACAGATGTGCATGTGATATAAGATTAAACTGCTGATGTTTCATTGATGACCGTGTGATATCAAATTAATCTCTTGATATGTAGCACTGACGACTGATGTGAATCTGATATGAGATGACCAATCTGCTACAGACAGAATTTTGCTTTATGAGTTTTACAAAGGAAAGTTCCTATACCCATAAGAATTCTTAGAGGTCTGTCTACACTTATCAACATTTCCAAAACATTCTAAAAACATTGAGTTGCAACAAATCTGCAACACCCTTGTTTTGGGATTGTTGCACAGTGTGGACAGTGTTTTAAAAATGTTTTAGAAATGTGGCCATTTCTAAAACATTTTCGAAACATGTTTTAATTGTTGCAAGTCTGTCCACACTGTGCCACAATCTCAAAAGAGGCCGGTGTTGCAACTAAATGTTTCTAGAATGTTTTAGAAATGTGTAGACAGGCCTTAAGACTTCATTTACAAAACCATGATGATCATGATCAACAGACGTCAAAACCAGAATATTACATGTACGTGCACTACATGTGTGTCTTTTTGTAGTATATAAAACCTCTAAATCAAAATAGGATACGACATCGGATACCTGAATGCCAGAACTGAAACTCCTGCCATAAAGGTTATGCTTAGAGACATGTCATGCATGTGTGTCATGATCCCTTCCTACCCCACTCTCTGTCCATTAAACCCATCGGTTGTTGCATTTCCTCCGGGGAATCCTGTCAGTGTACCCTTCTTTAAATGATATTTGTGACAGCAAAGGTCATGCATGTGACATTTCTGTACATCAGATCGGGTCAGATGTGCATGTGATATGAAATTAATCTGCTTATATAAGCAAATTAGTGTTCAGATCGGGTCAGATGAGTTTGCTTTGAGTACAGATGTGCATGTGATATGAGATTAATCTGCTTATATAGGCAAATTAGTGTTCAGATTGGGTCAGCTGAGTTTGCTTTGAGTACAGATGTGCATGGCATGTGATATGAGATTAATCTGCTTATATACACTGGTGGACAGAAATATTAGGACACTCTCAATATTCTAAGCCATTTTCCTCTTTTGCTTTCCTTTTGTTTCTAACAACTAGTTATTTTTCTTATTAATCAGAACATTTTTACCTTGGCAAGTGGGTTATATAATCCCATGAGATTGTCCATGCCAAAGGTTATTGGCATGGGGTTGCTGATAGATGAATAACAAAGACAATCATGATGCGCTTCATCCATACATCTCCCCTCCAATAGCTTTAGCCTTTGAATTAGAGAGGCTTGAATGGCACCCATCATAATTATCTTTGTTGCCCATGGATCAGCAACCCGTTGTCTATAAACTTTTGTATGGACAATCAGAGGGGATTACATAACCCACTTGCCAAGGTAAAAATGTTCTGATTAATAAGAAAAATAATTAGTGGATAGAGACAGAAGGAATGCATACATGTAAGAGGAAAATGACTTGGAATTTTTAAAATGTCCTAATATTTCTGTCCACCAATGTAGGCAAATTAGTGTTCAGATCGGGTAAGATGAGTTTGCTTTTAGTACAGATGTGCATGTCACATGAGATTAATCTGCTTATATAGGCAAGTTATAGTGTTCAGATTGGGTCAGATGAGTTTGGTTTGAGTACAGATGTGCATGTGATAATCTGCGTATACACTGATACAGGGTGGTCCAGAAACAACGCACAAGCATAGGCCTACTTCCACTATCCAGAGCCCAAAACTACTGATGGCATTGGATGGAGAATCTTTCTAGAAGAAAGAAGACGCCAAGATATCCCGATTCGGTCCAGTGGTTCGAGCTCCAGACCCTATTTCGTAAGCAAGGTCGACGCCCTTCGTGAATTGTTCCACACAGAACAATCAAGAGCATACACAACACCACTGACTTTGCTTCACAAAAATGACTCTGGAGGTAAAACTACTCGACTGAATCGACGTATCTTGGTCTTATTTAAAATAATTTTTCTTCTAGAAAGATTCTCTATCCATTCATACCAGTGGTTTGGGATCGAGGGTGGTGGAAATATGCTTGTGCCTTTTTTTGGACCACCCTGTATAGGCAAATTAGTGTTCAGGTCGGGTCAGGTGAGTTTGCTTTGAGTACAGATGTGCATGGCATGTGATATGAGATTGATCCGCTTATATAGGCAAATTAGTGTTCAGATCGGGTCAGATGAGTTTGCTTTGAGTACAGATGTGCATGTGATATACGATTAAACTGTGATGCTTTACTTTACTTTACTTCACTTTACTGATGACCGTATGACCATGGGACTTTCTACAAGGTTGTGAACATTTTCAGTGTATTTGTGAGCCATCGCAATCAAAACTGCGAAATAGAGTGTAGACCCGGTTTGCTTGGCAAGTTAAAGGGTGCTGAATCCATTATCAGAATGAACCCAAATCAGCGGTAGCCTATGTCGTTAATCGCCTATTCGAGGTGAAGCAGTCTTAGAAGATGACACCTCTACACCTGCCTCACAATGTATGTTTGACAGATTTTCCATCAGAATTAGATACGAACGAACACGTAATACCGTTGAATTACCCCAAATCACGGATTGCTTTTTCCATTATTTATTAGCATCCAGCTGAATGATGTTCTGGAGTTTGGACAAAACATTTAGGGGCCGTATTCTAGAAGCTTCCTTAAGTGTAAGGTCGACCTTAATCTTTTGTATTCTGCCCTGCAAACAATAGCTAAAGGTCGACCTCACACTTAAGGAAGCTTCTACAATACGGCCCTTAAGGGCCTGTCACTCTGAAGTAGTTCTCAAAATGTCCTGTCCCGTCCTAAAAATATCGTAAAACGGGCTAGAACGTGTAACCCATGCTTCGATGTTCTGGAACACCCTTCCCGTCCAAAAAGTTCGTAAAACGACTGTAAAAAGTTGCCACAAAGTTCGCACACAGTTTGAGTCCGTTCGGCAAAATTTTCAAGAACGTACTCAGAACTAGCTCAGTGTGATGGGGGTATTAAGGCCCGTTTCCACTATAGCGGATTCCGCGGCGGTTTCCGCCGAGCGGTGCGGTTTTCTTACGTCAAATGAGTGTTGTATTGTTTTTGAATGCATAAATGCTTTCAACTGGTGCTTTGGTAACACCATAAATGTCAACAAGACGTGAATACAAAAGAATAGTGACCGACTTTACTCTCTGGTTCGGTAAGAACCTAATGCCTTCGACCTGCAGAAGTCACTGGATGCCATGTCTTGATGTTGCTCTATTGACTGACTCAGGGTGAATACAGTGGCGCCACCAAATAGCCTGGTAGTCTATCATGTTTCGGAGGTGTTTTGAAAGTGTCTAATGCCCGTTGTACACGGTAGGATTTTTTTGTACTAAAAATTATAAATGAGGCTCATGAAGGGTGATTTCGGTCATAGGCTACCGATTGCATTGCTGAAAGGCATTGTGAACACCCATTTAGGCCCCATTTATAATTTTTAGTACAAGAAAATCCTACCGTGTACAACGGGCATTATGGTCGTTTGCATTTCTCTTGACCACCACCGTGGCGTGGTGGTCTTTTTTTAGTGCTCGGATCTCCAGTTTTTGTTCATGCAGTTCAGCTTTAAATCTAAGGTCTACTTTAAGCTTTTGTATTGTGCCGTGCAAACAATAGCTGAAGGTAAACCTTGGAGTTAAGGAAGCTTCTAGAATACGGCCCAAGATGTTTATTAAACATTTTAAAAACATCACATAAACATCTCAAGTAGATGTTCAGTAAATATCAGATATTTTAAAAACATCTCACCTAGATGTTCAGTAAATATCAGATATTTTTAAAACATCTCACTTAGATGTTCAGTAAATATCAGATATTTTAAAAACATCTCACCTAGATGTTCAGTAAATATCAGATATTTTTAAAACATCTCACGTAGATGTTCAGTAAATATCAGATATTTTTAAAAACATCTTGTAAAATATCTGTAAATATCTGATATTAAAGAAATGAATAATGACTTCATAGCCATATACCGTTATTTTCGTACGAATGCACCCTACCACCCGGTACACGTCAACTTTGTCCGCGAACATTGTTTCTATGGTTGACCAGTTCCCACCTGGATAACTGACATGAACCGAACTCTGTTCGATCTCGCACTGTTCACCACGTCAACTAATGGTCTTCCCAAGCTGACACATCCATTAGATCAAAAAACCTTTATTGCTCATCCGTCAGTATGTTTTTACAGCATTGTCAACTTGGCTATTCTCAGCTATCTTGATTGCACCTTGAAGGATGTTTCTACGTCATGTAAAAAATATTGGTTTTCGGAAGGGCAAGTCTATGGAGTAAAAATACATTGTATTGTAGTAAAGATTCTCTTGATTGTTGATATGAGTTAATATTGTTGATATGATTGTTGATATAGTTAAGATTTTTCGAGGAGCTGGGGCCTTATGCATAAAACACCTTAAGTGTACAATTTCCCTTATCTTTTGTTATCTTTTTAAAGGAACATTTTACACTTAAGATGTTTTATGCATAGGGTCCCTGGTCACTGAGCAGAAACAGGTTGGAGTTTATTGAAATTCATGGGTTTGAGTAGTTTTTGATGTGAAAATCGATATAAAGATGGGTGGGGTCTTACAGAACACAAATTTGATCCCTTGATGAAATTTATATGGTGCATGTGAAAAGGCAACAATTCCCCCTCCCCCAACCACCACCCCTAAAAGTATGGATCAGGATCTCTAACCACTTCTTGATTATTCAAAATATCCAACTGCATGTTTATTCAAACATATTCTTACGAGATGCCTAAAAAGTGAGAGTGCCGCCATTTATGCTCATACTCCCTCAGGTTGACATGACCAGTATAACCAGGTTTGTCACCACAGCTAACTTCTTATTGCCGCTAGGCTCGTTTCAGTTAATGCTGTGTGGAAGTGAAATATTGCTAGGTCAAATAGTCATGCAGTTTAGTGTAAATGTCAGAGCACTGTGATATCTGTCTTCGTGTCAAATTCGTGATATCATGTAGGCTTGCTGATATTTTGGTGGTGTTGGTATTTAATCTTCCCTGATATCAGATTTATGTGGTGATATTGTTTGGGTATACAGATGTGCATGTGATATCAAATTAATCTGATGATAATGTAGTGATCATCTGAAACTTATACAGGGTACGTCACTTTCAGCTCATTAAAGGCAAGCTTATTGATTCAGCACTGCATATCAACACAGAACTGGCCATGTTCGCCAATTATACCCAGTGTTGCACACTTTTAATCATTGCGAAACATAAACCTGGCATGAATTCATCGGCTCTCTGAGAAACGCCGAGGCAACATTCAATATCAGCAGGAAAAAGTTATTCCAGGGGTCTCATTATTGCCAGGGCTTTTCATTACTGCAGGGGACGTGAGATTATCAATGGAAAATTTATCACGAGTACTCGGCGAATTTCTGACTTGCTCTTGGCAGTCGATAGAAAATTACGGAGTTTAAAAATCGCTTCCATTTTCGAGTAGCTCTAATTATTCTTGCCTTTTTTTTCTAAAGACGTCTATAAGCAGATTAGCGGCGACTGACCAGAGACTCTAATAGTATATAACTCTACGCGAAGGAAGCTAATTTCTAAGATGAATACTATCACCCCGTTCAGTCTGTTTCATATTCTAATTGTAAGGCGTTTGTGGTTCTCAAGAATTTAGTTTTAGAAGCCTGCCTAGAGTCTGTCATTCTTTCAATGGGCTCAAGTTTCTGCCATTCCTACCTGTCATACTTTCATTGTCCATGCAGAAAGGGCAAAAAACCCTAGGAAAAAGTCACCTACAGGAGTTAATTATAATGTAATTTGCTGTCGGTACCATTTTCCTAGTTCAGCATTCTGAATTGTTCCGTTTCTATACACGTAATTTATTTTCAGTGACTTTATAGCCTTTCCAAGCATGTTAGAATCGGAAAGTATAATCGACATGACAACGAATCCCTTGTGATAATAGGGAGGTTTAGAAATCGAACGATAAACGTAAACTTTACGACTACGTTATTTTTCATTCTACATGTTAACAAGATTTTATATTGCATTTTCGGTACAAAAATAACGTTGTCGTTAACGTTTACGTTTATCGTTTGATTTCTAAACCTCCCTATTAGTATTACACTACATCTAGATTCATGAAATATGTACATATTTGCCTGTCTATAATAACACCCAGACGATACCTACACCAGACTCCGTTATGTCTAGCTTGCTCTTCAAAACCATTTGCCACTACTTCAGGCGGTGTCGAGTGCTAATATGTATATTAACCTAACACACGAAAACCTTACCTTCTGCCCTCAAGATACACCAGGCGGTTCCTCAAAGGTTATTGATTGTTGATGAGCATCTGTGATGAGATGCAAAAGCTTCTAGTTTGTCTGCTCCCCTTGAATGTCTTCAATGCAACGAATGGTTAGGCGATTAAATGGAATTTTTCGTGGCATTTGAGGTTATGTGCCTTAATTGAAGGGAAATGCCAAACACATTTTCGCAGAAATTTTGAGCTGAATTCACATATCCTGTCAGTGGCTTCATTTAAAGAATAAAATATCTGGGGCTTGTTTCATAAAGTGACTTTAAGCTAATGGTACCATTAACTTCAATGCATTTCCATTTGTTTAAAGGTACCATTAGCTTAAAGTCACTTTATTAAACAGGCCACTGAACATTTGTCTTCGAGCAGAATATAACTCGTACTCTGCTTTCAAATAGTATTCAAAATCCCCAATCATAAGATACCACACCAGATACATGTAGTTGAAAGAATGCTAGTGTTACTGTTAAAATGTCTGCCATAAAGGTTATGCCTGGGGACATGTATGCCATGATCCCTTCATACCCCATTCCCTGTCCATTATACCCGTGGGTTGCATTTCCTCCGGGGGAATCCTGTCAATGAACCCCATCTCCCAGAGATCTGTGACGGCAAAGGTCACGTGTATACCTTTTCTTGTCGAGGGAAACTTTCTGTAGACCAGATTAGATCAGATTAGTTTGTTGTGTACATATGTGCATGTGGTATAAGATTAAACTGCTGATGTTTCATTGATGACCGTGTGATATCAGATTAATCTCTTGATATGTACATGTAGCACTGACGACTGATGTGAATATGATAAGAGATTACCAATCTGCTTTCAGACAGAGTTTTGTTTTATGAGTTTTACAAAGGAAAGTTCCTATACCCATAAGAATGCTTAGAGGCCTGTCTACACTTATCAACATTTCCAAAACATTCTAAAAACATTGAGTTGCAACAAATCTGCAACACCCTTGTTTTGGGATTGTTGCACAGTGTGGACAGTGTTTTGAAAATGTTTTAGAAATGTGACAGAAGAAATGCCATGTGCATTCTTCTGCAACATTTCTAAAACATTTTCGAAACATGTTTTAATTGTTGCAAGTCTGTCCACACTGTGTCACAATCTCAAAAGAGGCCGGTGTTGCAACTAAAATGTTGTTTAGAATATTTTGGAAATGCTGATGGTGTAGACAGGCCTTAAGACTTCATTTACAAAACCATGATGATCATGATCAACAGACGTCAAAACCAGAATAGGGAGTTTTCGCAAAGCCCCCGAAACGCCGACGCGAACGTCTATCCTATTGTTCGGTGCTCTCTCGGTGGCATCGAACAATGGGATTGGCGTTCGCGTTGGCGTTTCGGGGGCTTTGCGAAAACTCTCTATTATTACATGTACGTGTACGTGCACTACATGTATGTCTTTTTGTAGTATATAAAACCTCTAAATCAAAATAAGATAAGACATCGGATACCTGAATGCCAGAACTGAAACTCCTGCCATAAAGGTTATGCTTGGAGACATGTCATGATCCCTTCATACCCCACTCCCTGCCCATTAAACCCATCGGTTCTGCATTTCCTCCGGGGAATCCTGTCAGTGTACCCCTTCTTTAAATGATATTTGTGACAGCAAAGGTCATGCATGTGACATTTCTGTACATCAGATCGGGTCAGATGTGCATATGATATGAAATTAATCTGCTTATACATGTATCTATAGGCAAATTAGTGTTCAGATCGGGTCAGATGAGTTTGTTTTGAGTACAGATGTGCATGTGATATGAGATTAATCCGCTTATATGGGCAAATTAGTGTTCAGATCGGGTCAGATGAGTTTGCTTTGAGTACAGATGTGCATGTGATATAAGATTAAACTGTGATGCTTTACTTTACTTTACTTCACTTTACTGAAGACCGTATGACCATGGGACTTTCTACAAGGTTGTGAACGTTTTCAGTGTATTTGTGAACCAATCGCAATCAAAACTGAGAAATAGAGTGTAGACATGTTTGCTTGACAAGTTAAAGGGTGCTGAATCCATTATCAGAATGAACCCAAATCAGCGGTAGCCTATGTCGTTAATCACCTATTCGAGGTGAATCAGTCTTAGAAGATGACACCTCTACACCTGCCTCACAATGTATGTTTGACAGATTGTCCATCAGAATTAGATACGAACGAACACGTAATACCGTTGAATTACCCGAAATCACGGATTGCTTTTTCCATTATTTATTAGCATCCAGCTGAATGATGTTCTGGAGTTTGGACAAAACATTTAGGGCCGTATTCTAGAAGCTTCCTTAAGTGTAAGGTCGACCTTAATCTTTTGTATTCTGCCCTGCAAACAATAGCTGAAGGTCGACCTCACACTTAAGGAAGCTTCTAGAATACGGCCCATAAGGGCCTGTCACACTGAAGTAGTTCTCAAAATGTCCTGCCCCGTCCTAAAAATATCGTAAAACGGGCTAGAACGTGTAACCCATGCTTCGATGTTCTGGAACACCCTTCCCGTCCATGAAGTTCGTAAAACGACTGTAAAAAGTTGCCACTACGTCCACTCCGTTCGCACACAGTTTGAGTCCGTTCGGCAAAATTTTCAAGAACGTACTCAGAACTAGCTCAGTGTGATGGGGGTATTATAGGGTCATATTTTAGAACGTTCCTCAACGTTAAGGTAGACCTTAAGTCTATTGTAAAACCATCGAGAACAATAGATTTAAGGTGGCCCTTAATGTTGAGGGACGTTCTCAAATACGTCCCATTAGTTTTTTTCGCCTTGGAATTCCTTTCTGTACGTGTATATCCGTACGTTTATGAAGTCTTTGCTGCCTTCCTAACATTTCGTTCCCTAATTGCTCGTGAACTAGGCACAACTTGATATCTTGAGCCACGATCTGATACTTCGCTACAATATTTACTAACGTTAGATATCAAACATGTCAAACATCCTTAACAAGTCGGTGGTGTTTTCGGTACGCAGTTACTTTTGAAGAGAATCCTCTGTGATATTGCAGCTTTCATGCTTACTTTACTGTAGATTATAGCAGTGAAAAATAAGTTGGAGGAACTGATGACCTAATTTTCCCTTTGGCTCCACTATCTAAATCTTTGCCCTTTAATAAGGTATACCCTTATCTTCTGGCGTTTAAATCTAATTGGCAGTTCAAAGGGTTGAAATGATTCAGCACAGCCTGTAATGGGTTCTGCACTCGGCAGTTCCCTTTGGCAAAACATTACAAAAGTTGAAATTATCTGACATTGGAGTTTTTTTGCTATACTTGGAATCATTACTGATATCTGAAATTTTAATGCTACTGGAAGGTATTTTCCAATGACATGGATATTTTTGCTGCAGGTGTTTTGAAGCCACATCGTTGTAATTTTCTTAATAAACAGTCAATGATCTGAAATGTGACAAAAACTGCAAAATAAAGCTTTATTATGCTGATAATGCTGATCACTCCAAAGATCTAGTCCTTGTAAAAATTCTCTTCACATCCTCATTCAATGTTTGAAAAAAATCGTTATCCACACAATAAATTGGCAGAAAATTGCCTTTAATTTTCCATCTCTTTTCTTTCCAATCTACTGCACACAATAATGAAGTGATCAGCTTGGTCACACCAATTTGCTTTTTAAGTCATTGGCTGACAGAGAAAGCAACAAAAATATATTCATTGCTGAGTCCTGGTTAATACTCGTGCATCATGTTGACAAGTGTTCAAATAAAACAGTGGTTTCTACCATTTTCAAGCAAGCCGAAGGAATTGGTATGGAAATTTCTGTCGGTACGATAGACTGCCATTAAAAACCAAATAATTTTCTGTGTGATCTGATTGTGAGGGGCAGAAATATTTTCAAAATGAGGGCAGTTGGTTGATCCAACTTGACAAGGCATTTATTATCATCACGAATTAGTCGTACTATGCCTCAAGTTTAAAATGGCTTCCCTGGTTAAGTGGTACACTCAGGGAGGGTACTGAATCATCATCTAAAGGAAAAGCATGGGAGTACCATAAGAACAGAGTTATTGGAACAAAACTGGTGACGTGGGTGATGTGTTGTCACATCAGGAGCTCGGATCTCATATCAAGGCATCGACATCAGCCATCTGAGTATCGTGAAGAAGATTAAGATGCTGAAATTCCTGCTGTGGAATCTGCCTAAGATACAGGACTGACTGCTGTTTGATCTAACTGACGTGTCGTACTTCTGACGCATCAACTTCGCTGGATAAATATTTGGTAGCTGATTAACAGGTGCCAATGGGATCAGTGTTGCATGTACATGTGCAGATTGGCCCACCTGATCTGAAATTTGATGCATTGAAATACATAGGAACCGTATGTTTCTTCATTAACCCTTCAAGAAAATAAACGCACGGAGCTCATTAAAAATGCCAAACGTACATCTGTACACAGAATGCATTGTGCTAATGCAACATCATAAAAGTGAGCCTAGCACGACAGGTACGGTACCTCATCCCTACGGAAGCCCCACATCTTTCGACGCTGCAGAAGTGTCATTATGGAACTTTACTGGCAAAAAATAAATGCGGAGAGGACCGTACCAAAATTGGTCCTCGGATCAGAATTTCGAGACAGTGATATTGATATAATGGCTATTAAGGGCCATAACCTCGCATAACAGGACATTTACTGGCGACAATGAGTGAAGACTGGTATGTCCTTGTGCAACGTATAATGAAAATCGATAAGAAGCCAGGCAGGTGGTATCTTAGTGAAATAACGTGGTAGGTCGTCAGACAGGGACAAAATGTGGGCCTTGGTCGTGGGATTATTAAAGGGGACCTGAAAAATTGCTTTTTATCAGTTTGTTTATCACCATGTTGGACCAAGGTGTTTTTTTAAAATTGAATATAGTTCATTGTCAAATGCAACATGAAATTTAACATGCAATAGACGAGGCTATGACGAAATATGGCTTTATTAGCCCCATCTAAAGATGAAGAAGAATTTATGAACAATGTGATATTATTCATACAAAAGTTGGAGGATACGACTTGAGGTGTTGAGTGCTACCTACCACATTAAGGGGGTGCAATATTAGATGGTGGTTCTCTACGCTGCATCAGTTCACTTCAATGTAATGAAAAGCTTGATTTCCGACAGTAAAAAATAATATTTCACAAAATGCATGTTATACTTTCAAAGTATGATCTTAAGCGAGTGTCATTATTAACTTATAAAGATGGTGCCTTCTCTTTTTTGTGTCTGAAGTCCAATATATGTCATACTGATGGTTCATTGCTTTAACAGCTGCCGCCAATACTTCAAATATTATCACCTCAGCCATAGCCTTTAGGTTCTCTACTCTCGTTTTGATCGAAATCACGAAAATGGCAAATGACATGATGGAGGTGTTGCGAAAATCCATATGCATGACAGTGATGCAGAAATAATGGTTGTTTGGCCAGACTAAGTGGGCCATTACCTGCCAGGATGAGCAAAGAAAGATATTAAAAGCGCTCCTTGGGGCAGACGACATTTTTCATCTTGTTCTCTGGATCAATATCCGACACGTCTTGAAAAGGTGAAGGCTTGCTAATGGTCCATAACTGATGTGAAAATGGAAATGATTTCTATTCTTCATATCAGCTTTCACTGTCAATATTCGGGGAACCAGATATTGATGGTAATTGTGATGTCGTACGGAAGCAAGTATCAGGACCCCTGAAATATTCGGAGACTGAAGAAACGCAAACAGATCGGGTAACTTCGGAATGACAACACATCAAAGAGGAAAAGCAAAGAAAGAACGTGATTTCTAACAACCAATGAATCAAGTGAGACAGATTAGCAGCTTTTGTACTTTAATGGGAAACACACTACCTGGTGGTTATGTTGCCAAAGAGGAGGATATACATGTAAGACATTCCACGTAAATTCAACAGTTTGATTCAGTGAATCAATCTTATTTACAAAGGAAACTTGAGTCTTTCAGGATTTGACTGTATTGGAGAGAAAGGGGTTAATATCAAGAGTTGCCCGAGGGATATCAACTGGCACCCTCCTGATTCATGATAAGCAAGACCTAGACTACCAGAAACAAGAGAGAACAAACTTTATTCGACAAAACCAGGTTCACCGAAATGTGGCGGTTTGGCTCCCGGACTATTTTATCCTCTTTAGCAACAGAACCACCTGGTATCTGGGAATGGTGTCATATCAGTAGATCTACCCCTGAAATTTTCGTACACTGAAAACACACAAACAGGTCTGATAACTTGGGAACAAATTGTATTGGCAAATTTGCCAAATCCATGAGGTAGGCTTCCAGGTGTGTGATTGGAGTCTCAAGAGAGAGTGTGTCCTGCATTTGCAGTCTTCCTGTTGATCCCTTACTGTATCAAGATGACATATTGGAAATCACTTGTTGTTACTCTCTTTAATCATCCTACAGGTATCTTTTTCATCAGCATCATTTCCTTCCCTGCAAATGGCAAATCTCCAATAATGCTTTGTTTCCTGTCTGTTACTTCGCTTCAAATCTCTCTTCGGGAAATGGTTGACAGTATACAGACAACTGGGATAAAAATGTTCACCAGTGCCACATCCATAGGCCAAAATGCTAGGAAGTTCCCATGACTTCTAGGCGGTAGTTTATGCCAGGTCTTAATGTCCACTGGGATAATGGCCTCGTTTCTGGGCTAAAAGTCAGTAACTGCTGATGAAGCACGAACTTCTTTTAAAGATAATGGCTTGCCATTAAATGCCAAGTGAGAAAAGAAAAATTTTCCTGATGCAACTGCTTGATGGAGATTCAATCTGATACCCATATCACCTGCGCCGATTCTAGAAATCTATTGTTTCATTCCATTTCGATGTTTCCTGCAAATGAAATAAAATAAATGGGAAAATGTTTGTATGCGATCCGCAAGCAACATCATTATTTTCCCTGATACCTGGTGGTTCGGTTACCAAAGAGAATACAAGACTTCCACGCTAATGCAATTTGGTCTAGTGTTTCCTGCTACAAGAAGCTGGTAATCTGTCTCACGGGAAATTCATTGGTTGTTAGAAATCACTTTCTTTCTTTCCCAATTGCTTTTCCTCTTTCATGTGTTGTCACAGGATGAAAAAGAAACGAAAGCACTGTGTCTGTTTGGTGAGGGGATGTTGCGGGAATGAGATCCAAATGTAGTTGATTTCTTTTAGGAGTTTAGGGAGAACAGAGTTTGTTTTGTCTGTTTCCCAATATCACACTCTAAGGTGTCGATGAATAGTCTAAAACTTTAATGGTGTCAGTAAGCTGTCGAAAATGATGTCAGTGAGATAATCTCACGTACCAGGTACATGAATTCTGTGTGTGTGTACTACCAGCTTCAGGAGCAGCTGAATAAACTACTTTCACATTACCGATACCTACCATGTCAATGAAATGTACCCGATGAGATCGTTCAACTTGAAAAAAGAAATCGCTTTGCTGTAATTCCCCTTCAATCTGCGAAATAGCCTGGTTTGATACACAAGAAACAGGTGTTGCCTCCAGGCCACCATGAGCCAGTTAAATCTGTCGCCTGTTTGATGACTGTGTCTATGCTGCATAGTGCACATTCGTCGGTTTGGCAGTGACTTGACCTATGACGGCCTCAGCATCATTGCGTCGTCCAAACGAGCATCACTGAAAACATTGTACAGGTCACAGTCGATGCTATGTCTCTAGCGTGTTTAATGCTGAAGGGAGTCGATAATCGTACTCTTTGCCTTGAAATTATTGGCCCAATGATTTCGCTGTCGTTGGGTGCATGAAGAATGTGAAGTTCTCTTTGAACCATACTGGAATATAGTATATCTAAAACTTTCAATCAGTTCATATTAGCTTTAGCAGAAAGTTACACTGATATCCGACCAGCATCCCATGGAACTGACTGTTGACGTTTATATGCAATAACTGTGAGCTGAGAGGAAATAATAAGCCATATAAGAGCAGACCATTTTGAATTATAGGATGGTTTATTGGTTTTGAACATGATCTGGATTAATTTCTTTCATCTATGAACAGCTCTATTGGATTTAATCTGTTAGACGAAGCTGAGTGTTTTCTGAATTCATTGGTGTCTAAATTTTGACGAGTGTTACATGTACGTCCTGGGGCCTTTTCAGATAATCCTTTGTAGCTATGGCCTGAAATTTTATGAGAACTGGTGGATTTTTATTTTCTTATGTTGTCAAACTTGAGTTTGTCTGAGAAAACACTGCATATTCGAATAAACTTCCCAAAAGGTCCTGGGTATTTAAAAAGATAAAATAAAGACACACTAGTCAGCAATTTTGAACACGTTGTTCTAAGGAATAGAAAGACACGCGCCATGTTTACCTGAAATACTGAATCCTCTTTCTCAATGCATTCTGTCAATTTGATCAAATAATTGCCTTATTGGGCAAATGGTTCTTGCAGAAATTCTCAACCGTTAGTTGCCAACAAAGTAATCTAATTAATCATTTGTTGACAGATGTGACTAATTGAATTTCCTGCTGTTGTCTTAATGCTGCCTTAACATATCTTAGGCGTGGATAAATGAATATTCTCAAGACTTATACTGTAATGCAATGTGAGTGGTGCTACATACGTCCTGGACGGTGAACTTAAGGGATCTCCAGGTGAAAATGGGGTATATACTGTTAAATGAGAGTGACAAATTGCTCTGCGTTCCCCTGTTGAAAAGTTTACGTGAAACACTGCAAGAATGGGATAAATTCAGCACAACCAATCAGCAATTTAGTAAACAACCAAATCTACGTAGAAGATTCCCCCACAGATTTTTAACTCACCTTGCAGAGGTGAGCTACAAATCTGTGGGGAACTCTCCTTCTTTTTTATGGTGTGTTGTCCGTCGTCCCTCCTCGCCGTCGTCGTCCATCGTTTTTGATTTGACCCACTTTTCAAGGTCACAGAGGTCGAAGTTCAAAATTCCACTGTTGGCTGGCACATTTCGTGGCTATTTGACATAGAGTGTCTTGGTTTGGTGTGAAGATATATCTAGGCACCCTCTACAAATACACAAAATTTCGACCCAGTCAGACATGGCCGCCAGGAAACCATCTTGAAAAATGGATTTTGGCCCATGTCTCTTCAGTAGTAAAGGTTAAGATGTTAGCAAGGTTAAGATGTTTTAAAGTTGGCTACATGTCTGCGTAAGTATCCTCTACATGTATACTAAAATTTCAGTCCCACCGAACTTCAGATATGGCCGCCAGGTGGCCATCTTGAAAAATAGAATTTTTGACGTCTAAAAATATTTTGGTGTAATCAGCTTTATCTTATCTATACTGATCCTTCAACATTCATCATGAGAGTCACAGTTTCATATAACCGGCCTCATCAGAGAGTTGAGCACAATGTCCCTGGACATTTCATTATATCTAGCAGGTGTTACCCAGGAGACATCGTTGGACCGATTCAAAAGGTTTTCGTTTTTTATAGGACATTATGTTTGTGTTACCCTCTGTTATGTTGATGTTGAAGCCTCATCAATCACTCCATGTCTCTTCCTTCTCGCCTCCTCATCAGAAATCGCTTGCAAGATGTTTGACACTCCTCTCAGTGTACAGAAACGTTAACCATTCATCGCAACAATTTCATTAACATGGCGCTTGGCTGTATTGATGGATTGATCTCCTCGCAGAAGATTCGTAACGTTACGACGTGCAACCACTTCAGGGTCAATATCCAGGGCCTATACTCATCAGTGAAGTCGAAGATTCTCGTTGACTTTTCCACAGCTGTTGAATAAAGATCTTCTAACTTTCCGCACGGAGCTTCTCATCGACACACGTTTACATATTTTACATATGTTTACATATTTTGACGTTTACATAATTATTTTGATACTGTCAACAAGGCGGGCAGGCACACCTGGCTGGAGGGACTTGAGTATCAGAGTTGTTCAGAGACACCGATGACACGGTGTACAATCAACCTTGCCGTACAGCTGCGGGAGAAAGTTCCGGTCACATACGCTTGGCAAAGCTGAGATTCCAAATCGCTATAAATACCATGCTAAGGGCAAAATGATAACCCAAGGCGAATGAATACACTAAAAAAGCCTAGCTGCTGCAATATCCCCCAGAAATTCGCAGGAGAGCGCATGGAAAATCGGCAATTTTAAAATGAACTGTACGGCTGCGGGAGAAGTCTAATTCTCACGCAGCCGTACAGTTCATTTTAAAATTGCCGATTTTCCATGCGTTCTCCTGCGAATTTCTTGGAGATATTACAGCAGCATGCCTTTTATAGTGCATTCGTTCACCTAGGACTGTCGTTTTGCCCTTAGCAGTGGTATTTATAGTAATTTGGAATCTCAGCTTTGCCAAGCGTATGTGACCGGAACTTTCTCCCGTAGCTGTACGGCAAGGTTGATTGTACACCGTGGATGATACCGGTAGTTTGTTAGAGCACTCCTTGGCGTTGAAGAGATCGAGTAAATCAAGACATGCTCATGGTAGGCATGCTGATAGGCTTTAGACAGACGCTGTCATTTCCTTTGGTGGCAATCGCGGCTGTTACTCGGGTTAACGATTACAGAAATTCAATCATCTCTCAGTCTGCTTCGAATATCAATTATAAGTCATAAAAGCGTACAAGCAGTTGATGGTTCTCAGCAATATCACTCAAGAACCATGGCCACTATCTTCATATTTTTATCTTGCTAATATGTTTGACAATGATAAGAGCGTTTGATAAAATACTTATGAGTGCTTAGGGGTTTCGAAAGATATGGGAAAGATGAGAGTTAAGTTGATTTTGTATTTATCGGTATTTTTCGTGTTGCCGAACGCAGTATATAGTTTTTTTCGCTGTGTAGATAAAGACGTCATCTTGGTGCAAAATGGAGAAAGTTGCAACTGGCGTGGGTGAACCTGAAGACTGGATGCCGAGCTGTATTTGATGGAAATCACCTCCTGGCTCTCTTACTTTTCAGATAGTATATCAGGTTTAGAGTTAGAGCTATACCAGAAAGGGAAATTTTTTTCACTTCTGGTAGCTCGACTAGAAAATGACTGAGGAAGACCCCGGTTGGGGTCGAAAATTTGTGAAATTCGGAGACGACCCTTCGTATTATATCATTTTTTGTGTCGTTCTTTGTGCTTTTTATTGGATATCAGGTTTAGAGTTAGGATATTTTCAACCTTCATACATGTACATTAGCATACTGGAGGAAAGTTTTTTTCTACTCGAGAACCTTGCCTACCTTCATATTCATCGTGCTTATATTTCATTAACGATAAAGGGTGTTTGCATCAAGCCTAAGATGGATGCATACGTGTACATAAAGCAGTTGTACCGGTACATGTATTTTGATAGAAATCACCTCTTGACTCTCTTACTTATAGGCGACACATCAGGGTAGTGTCCAACAAAACAATGTACCGGTAGTTTTTGGATGTCCAACGTTCATACACGGCATGCTACTGACTACTAGGGCCTATTTATAAAAGTTAGCAAATGCTTTTTGCACAGTAAATGTACTCAAAACTTGAAGTAAAAGCATTTAGTATCTTTCATGAATATCAGCCACTGATTCAGGGAGAGGATAGTTATTAAAGGAAGAGGACAAGAAACTGCTTTACCCTATTATAATTTGCATCATGGCATCAGCACACGCTGATGTTTAAGTTTTACTTTCATCCATACACCGACCAAGTCAGTACCCATGTCTACCAAACCAATATCTGGCAACATGTGATGGATGTTGGCAAATTACCACCTGCAAACATATGGTTGCTATGTCAACACGTGATGATCATTGGATGTTTTCAGACCCTTGCTCACCAATATTAATGATGGATGAAGCCTGTCTTGAGGGGACTGGAATATAATGCCAGGGGTGTCATCGTTCTGCACACGAGGCTGCTATTACTTTGACCACATCAGCCTCCTTTGAACATCCAATAGAATATTTTATCTCTACCAACACTTGCGTCCATGTTGTTCGTTGCTAAGGTGAATGTGCCATCAGGTATATTGGGCACCTCTGACGTACAATGCCCCCCCCTCCCCGAGTAACATATTACACCAGAGAAAAAAAGGTATTTTTTCTCGAGTATATCGTATTACTCAGGCAGTCAGGGGCGGCGGTGTACGTTGGGGGCGCCAAATCCCTTGTGTTTGTATTTCAACTTTCCTGAGAAGCGAAAAAACATGGCCGTCAGTGGTGGTAGGGATGGAATTGACGACCGGAAGTAGTCAGGCCCGGACCTGCTGTGGAGAATGCGCCAGTATACGACTTGGTTTGAATTCTCATGTCTTATGCTTTTTTTCACAAGATGGCACACAAATTTTCAGACGTATCAAAGCATTCAGTATGCAGGACTTCTGTATTGGTTGATGAAGATACGATAGCGAAAAATGGTTGAGTCTTTGGGCCGTATTCTAGAACGTTCCTTAACATTAAGGTCCACCTTAAATCTATTGTTCTCGATGGTTTTACAATAGACTTACATGTAAGGTCGACCTTAACGTTAAGGAACGTTCTAGAATACGGGCCTTTATGTCACCACACTTCCCATTTCGATGAACCTAGGCCTACTGATTTCTCAGTTCATTCTTTCTTTGTTTCTTGACAGTTTTCATTCTGTTGAGTACGTTCATCTTACTCATATCTAGTGTGGAAAGAAAGGGATTTTTATTATTTTGCACGTTAACCCTTTATTTGCCAATCATGCCACAACAAGAATCCCCTACACAGCAAGTTTTAGTTACTCGATAGTCTGGTAGATGGCATTGCAATTATAAATATGGAGTCGTGTGAGAATTGTTTCAGAGTGGTCTGTGGGAGAATTCAGTCGGGCCAGGCCCCTCCAGCAAGGTCCACCCCATCAAGAACAGCTCCCGTTGTCCATGAGTAAAATACATATGTCCAGAAAAAAGGTGAAAGTATCCGTCAGGTTACAAATGGCCACATGTCATGGCAAAGTTGACAGTTGTGTCACTGGATCCTTTTTCTGCAGAGGGAGAACCAGCATGACTCAAGGCTTGAAAGTTTTCTGAACCCTCCAAAAGGTCAGAATAGTGTGCGATTTGGATTTAGACGAAAAGGGCCTTTTTCTTGCTGGATGAAAATAGCACCTGAAAGCCTTGATGTTACTCTATATCATGGATATCAAATTTGCTGTAAAGGATCCTTTCACATTTCCAGTTTTTCACCCCTTTCGTCTCTGCTTTTCTCCTTCTAATACTTATATCATATCGTTTTCTCATATATCATTCGAAGTCTGTTGGAAAGAGAAAGTCGTTGTCAGTTATTGTTGAAGACAGTACGGTATAACAAAAAAGAAGTGGAAAAAGATATCCTATGATAAGAAAGCTAGAGGTAAGATACATGTAATGATACGACTGTGCAGTACGGTACTCTAACGTCCATATCATCACCAATCAACCATGAAGAACTACCCGAAGTAGTCACTCCCTTCATCTTAGGCACGTCTCGTTACCTCGAGAGGCTCATTCCCACAAGTGGTCCCTCACTCATTAATACAACTTTTTCGTCCGAATCACGGCAATGTAATTTCCCGTGTGTCCTAATAACACTCAACATCTCTTATCTGGCCACAAGTACTCGGAAACATCCTGCTAGCCGTCTGGATCATTAAATTCGGAGCCCGATTTCCATCATCCCCACGGTTACGCGTGTGGAAATTAGGAACCTTATCGATAGCTAATGGTAAAGAAATTGATTGGATACATGCACGTTGTTCGTTACATCTGGTTGGTGATTAGGGAGGTTTCGCAATAGTGAGGTTTTGCAAATCTGACGAAAAACGAAGTAAGAAATACCAAATTCCTCTGTCGTCCCATCTGTCGTCTCCTCTGTCGTCTCCTCTGTCATCCCCTCTTTCGACTCCTCTGTCGTCTCCTCTGTCGTCCCCTCTGTCGACGCCTCTGTCGTCTCCTCTGTCGACTCGTCTGTCGCCCCCTCTGTCGTCTCCTCTGTCGACTCCTCTGTCACATCCTCTGTCGTTCCCCATGGCCATTCTCCATGATGATGATGGTCATTCTCCATGATGATGATTGTCATTCTCCATGATGATGATTGTCATTCTCCCTGATGATGATTGCCATTCTCCATGATGATGATGGCCATTCTCCATGATGATGATGGCCATTCTCCATGATGATGATGGCCATTCTCCATGATGATGATGGCCATTCTCCATGATGATGATGTCGTCCCCTCTGTCGACTCCTCTGTCGTGTCCTCTGTCGTCTCCTCTGTCGTCCCCTCTGTCGACTGCTCTGTTGTCTCCTCTGTCGACTCCTCTCTGTCAATTTCCTAACTTCCACATTGGGTCGCGCTGAGATGTTGCCGGACTGCACAGCGAGGTTCAATGTAAATATACTACAAAACCTGAAGTATAAGCGTTTGCTAGCTTTTATGAATATCAGCCATTACATTTGTGTATTAAAATAACAGGCCACTTGAAGATGGTCTAGTTTGATTGGAACTGAATTCCAATGTGGTTGGTTTGGGGAGAAAGTTGACATCAATGAGAGAGTTTGATAGGAAGTGAATTTTCCTCAGGGACGAATTTTCCTCGGGGATGAATTTTCCTCAGAGACGAATTTTCCGAGGAAAAATTATCCTTCGGGACGAATTTTCCAGGTTCTAATTTTCCGGGGACAAATTTTCCTTGGAGACGAATTTTCCTCAGGGACGAGTTTCCCGGAGACTAATTTTCCAGGGACAAATTTTCTGGAGACGAATTATCCGGGGACGAATATTCCTAGAGCCCATAAATATCGTCTGCTGCAAGAGCGTCTTTTAGTATGGCGTTAGACCGATAGAGTTACGGTGTATAATAAACTTTGAAATTTATCTTTCGTTTCCAATTGGTAGATTCGAAATGGAAATTTAAAAATTCAAGATGCACCATAACTCTCTCGGTCTTACATGATATGCTAAAAGACGCACTGGCGGCAGGGACATCAGTGGTAGGAACCATCTCCTGAAATACACTTACGTCATGGAAATGAAATCCAATTTCGTATTTCGTACTTCGTCTTTCGTCAGATTTGCGAAACCTCACTACTATTAGTACAGTAGTCTCGAACCAAAGCGTGCAAGTAAAGAAAAGAAATGTGGCTAGACCAGCTTCTTCTTGTTGTCAGCCAGTCGGTAGATGTGTGTATAGATGACTGAATTTCCATTCTAGTCATGCCAGTTTTTGATTGGTTTCGTGACTAAGAGGATTTAAATAGCTGCTGATAGCAACGCCCATCCCTTTGGATTACCGAAAAGATATTACTCATGCAAGAGAAATGGATTTCTTGACAATGTAACCGCCGTTTTGAAAATATGGGAAGCGAGTTGTTAACTGGAGGCGATGTTTTTCGGGATTTGGATTCAGGGTAAATTTAAACAAGCGGAGCAAGTGTCATAACCTGAGTGAGACCCTAGAAAATTGCTTCTGATGCAATGTAGACCAGAGTGTTCTTCGTATGGGTTTTTACTTGGGTGGCCCACCCTACCTTGGCATTTTACCACCCTACCTTAAAGTAGCCACCCTACCTTACAGTCCAATTTTGTAATGGTTTTCTATTTGCCCCTCTCCACCTTAAATTGGTGACCGTCCTATGTCTTTAATTTGCAAAGAAATCGGAAATCCTGGAATTCAGGGGTACCAGCCCACCTTAAGAAAACCTGTGGAGAACACTGGTAGGCTGTAAGAAATTTGAACATGCACGAAAACAAAAACGCCAACGAGATGAACATGTTCAATGCCCCTCCAAATTGTCCTCATTAAAGGACATATCGGGTTCATGCAATCTACCATCACGTATCTGTTGTTTGATGGCAAATAAAGCTTAAAGATAGTCATGTCATCTTGATGAGTTTCAGTTTGCAGTTCGCCAGAAGCCTATTCCCCTAAGGGCAATCAGTCAGCAACGACGTCAGCCGAGCCTAGAGTACGAAATCATCCTTAAAACGTCAGATATTTCCACAGAAGAACCGAGAAGTACCATATTTGATCTGAGACAAACATGTATTTCAATCTAGCTTGTCAAATATACCACGGAAATGAAGCATGTTTAGATCGTGACGGTCAACAGCCATCAACGGGTGAAGACCTTTGATTTCTTTTAGTCTAATGGCACCCTTCCGGGGTACATCAGACTTCTGTCAACAGCCTTCAGGGTGGTAGTTTGAGATTTTAGGCTTCAATGCCCCTTCAGTAATGTAATAGTGTTTGTCACAGCGCAGTCTCCAGGCTTCCTGTTTGCTCAGGGTGCTTCTGTAGACCTTTAGCTGTTGCTCTATCAACTCCTAGCATACTGCCAAGCTGGTGGGAATAATAAGATCAGACATTATAGCCACACGAATGTCTGTTTTCTGTCTATTCAAGAGCTCAACAAGGGGGTGGGGGTACGGTTGACATTTCAAATCTTCATATAACATGAACAATTTGACAGGGAATCTTAGAATTGAGTTGTATCCTTTGATGGTATTAATTTGAAATCTTGATATTTCTGCTTTAAATTATTTTGACATTCTCTGGAAGTATTGCTTTTTTCAATAAAGGTATAGTACCCATTTCTTATGTGTAGATCTACATGTAGTTCTGCCAAGGGAATTAAACAACGCCACTCTGTAAATGAGAAATTTAGTCTATCTGTGAAACTGATTAATCACTTCGAAATTCTGCCTTTGATCGCTGATCCCCTTCATTATGACATTGATGAAAACCTTCAAAGGACACGATGACATTTTGGAACAAGCCATCAATATTGATGAATCGCTCCGTGAGGAAATGAAGCCAGGAAAGTGGCGGATGAGAGGGACATCGTCACTGAATGGAGTTCTTGGCACAAAGCTAATGACTTTGCATCCCACCTGTTGTCACATTGTCCCATACTGTTCAAATATGCGACAGGAATAGCTTTCTGCTCCTTAGGTTTGCCAATATTTAACCCCTACAAAATTCTACTCATTGTAAAACAACGGTTCGCTGGCATGAGGCCGAGGGGCAGTAAATATAAGTTAGAGCCACCACCGATGGCCAGATGAACCAGGCTTGCATAGCAGCACACGTTTATTATGGTGATCCAGTTCATCCATACACACACGATCGATGTACACCCCAGTGCTCGGGAGTATACGCACCGATGAGGAATGCTCAACAAGACTGTTCGAATCTACGTACATGTACATGTATTTGAATGATTTTAGTTATCAATTAGGCACGGGAACTGTTGCTACAAATAAAAGAATGAGTTAAAAGTGTGGTTACCTGATGAAGGGTTAGTAATGGTATCACAGCGCGTCGAACTTGTCAAGTGGTGAAAAGGATGTCGGCCATTTTTTACTGAAGCATAATGTGCCGCTGAGATCATGTGATTCAATATGACCAATCAGAAGCCGTCCTCAAAAATAACGTCGAAAATTTCACTAAAAATCGTACAAAAACCTCGAGGCCGGTAAAATAATTGATTTTTTTTATTCGCGACACGCTTTGACCCCAAATGATTTGAATATGCATCAATAGTCAATAGATTATGTGAGAGGAAACGGGCGAGGAGAGGAAAAGTCAAGGACAAGATTGAACAATGCTAAAAGTGTGATGATTTTTGTGGTTAGAATGCCTATAAGGCCAGCGACACCAACAAAAAAAGAAAATTCAAAAATACACACAAATGAATTCGCTTCACTGAAGAAACAAATAGCAATTTCTCGAAGAACCTAACATTATTTGTTAGTTTTGGATCCGAATGTCAATAGTACACGCATTCATGGATTACTTGGAGAGCTTAGAGATGCTCAGGCAGAGCTGGCTTGACCACGTCACTATATGCATGTATGTCGCATCTGTACGTTCTCCATTTAACAGTTTTTTTACACTTTTGGCTCCCGTTGTCTTGTGATTTGCCTGTTGCTCCTCTTTTTCTATTCAATATTGGCTTCATGTGGCCTGAGTTGCCAGTTGTTCATGATGCAGACACCGCAATGCAGACAAACATCTCCCGAAATGGACATCCTGAGGGCCATATCTGGTGCTGGTGGTACAAATTAGACATCTCGTTTCTGCTCCTGAGCCTCCTATCGCATATCACCAGGGTGCGATTTTCCAAATAAGCAGTGTAAGCTATTATTGGACTACTTGGCAAGAATGCTAAACACCTGACATAAGATACGATCGGCGCCTTGTCCATTATTCTTAACCCTCATTTCCTCAAACCTGCAGAATTTGTAAGAAACCTGTGATCTTATATTCAATATTGAGACCATTTCCTCAAAATTTGCTCTCATGCGCGTGTACTGGTGTCAACAAGTTCAGGCAAGTGTTATGGTATGGAAATGATTCAGAAGTAGGCTAGATGATATTTGACAATTGAAAATATTTAATAATGGATTTATTTTAGATGAATCATACGAAAAACAATTACTGCCTTTTGATAATGTTAGTAATTGCTTGCCAAAGGAGAAGTTGAGTGAATCCTCTTAAGATTACGAGTGTGCCATTTTGCATTTTGTCAGATAATATGCCTGATGGGGATTGTCTCAAAGTTTACTTACGTTCATTTAACAACATTTAAGACAGAAGTAAAATGTCTTCTGCAGTATATTTTGTGCATCATGACGTTCAGTCATGCCCCAAAGGGACAAATTTTTGGTTAATTTTCATTTCCCCAATTGCGCTGAAAAATCTCACTGGCTGGTTGACATAAGTTGAAAAATTTTTTTTAGTCGTGGTGTATTCAACCTTATACTGGAAGTTTCGAAATCATGTCTTCAAAAATGCAGTTGACCCTTAAAGACTGGAATGCATTGTCAATATTATAGATTACTGACGATATATCGCGTGGAGTACCTGCTCGTGTTCGTACAATATTTTAATGGTAGAGGTCTTGAAGTCACTCTTATTTGATTGTCATTGACATTATTTGATCATAGTTGGGCCTATTCATAGAGCTTTCTGTGTCGTGTTTTCAAGCAGTGTTTATCTGCCCCCGACTTCTCAATAGGCCTAGTTATTACGGGATATGTATTATCATACGTATTGCACCGATGACATGCCTATTCTTTAGCATAGGCTTACTTATGTGTATAGGCTCTACTAGATAGGGGGCACTTAATGGACTTCAATCAAGCATGTTGCTTATTTTGAAGTAGACGTTATATTGGACGTTTCTATATTCGGTTGGCCTTCATGTCATTAAATTTAAATAGAAAATGTAGAGGCCTTTCGGATAGAATGGGAAGAGTCGGTGTATATTCAGTCTCATGGGGAATGGACGTCATAATTATGGCAGGTTGAACAACAAAATGAAAAATTCGACTTGTGATCGCTTTCACCATTAGCAGAGATCCATTTTAATTTCGGATACAACTTTGGCTGGTGACATGTGTCTTAGAGGAATTATGAAATATCTTAACTTTTAATGTATAGAACTGGTGAAGATTTCTAAACATGGAAATAGTGTCGGATGATGACTACATTGATTTGTCAGTTGGTCGAGGGTAAGTCCATAGATGCTCATTATTTATTGTCAGTTGGAAACAAGTACAGATTTAGTTTGCCTAGCTATACGAAGGATTCAGGATTTATGTCTCCATTGTAGGTCCTTTGGTCATCACCCGGAAATTAGTTGAAAGAGTACCGAATGTTGTTTATCTGTTGCAAATCTTGTAGCAAACAGCAAGAGAGGAATGGGAGCTGACGCTAAACCATTCCCAGACATGCCTTGGTATTCATGAAAAAGTGAAGTACATGTATATCACTATGCAGCTGCGATCCCATGAAACTAGCTACCCCATAGAACCAAAATGGCAGGGAATATAAACCAGCAGTATTCCCTAAATGCTGCTTTATTTCGCCGAATTTCCATATTTTTGCATTAGCAGTGCGTCCAACGACCCCCAGTATTTCTTTTTTGATACAATCACGCCCACGGGTATGATGTACATCAAGCGTGAATTCCTTGTGGATTTTTAGATTAATACCGTATTAGCCACTGGCCTGAATATCATGTGATAATAGGATTGCGGGCTCTGTGCCAAAGCAGCAATAAGAACTTCAGATTTCTGGTGAAAATATATGACAATGGGTCAGAAGGAGGGCAGCCTTAATTTCTAGGAGAAAAAGTATTTGACCCAAGTTGGGATGAGCGAGATCCTTCTATCAAAAGATCCAATGAGCAGCAGACCAGATACATTTCTTTAAAATACAAGTGGATCGAACTACCACCTTTCCCGCTCACTAGAAACTTTCACAGCCAACAAAACGCCAACACAAATGTTTTTCCAATCTGTTGTAGAAGAAACTCTAAAAAAAAATCGTCTAAGGATAGTATGGAGTCCTCAGCACCATGTCACAATGAAGTTGTCCTTCCTCTCAAGCCGTCGTTGGACCTCGATGGCAAAGCCTGCAAACAAACCTGCCTTCTTTTCTGCAAAGTCCAGGTTTTGGTGATACTCTTCTGACAGATCATGATCGATCGACCCAATTATATCAGGTTCTGTCCCTAAAAATGCATTTTTGGACATTGTTAAGGCGAATAGTATAACCATGTAAAATCTACTTAGCTCTTCTTTTGGTAATTGGCCTGTTATCAACGATATCCTGCTGTTTTAAGTCAAACATGAAAGTCAGATTTGGTCTATCCATTTCTAAAGGTGACCCACTACTTGGTAGATCCCACGCATTTACTTTTTAAAGAAGGAATATTCACAGAGATGGTCTTGCACATAATTGCACTGTCACATACCAAAAAGACCAGCGAGCTGTACTTAATAAATCATTGATGGATTTCAACTGTAGCCTGTAAGGGATTCTGTGTCTCTATGATCCCTCTGTCCTATAAATGACTAGGCCCTATCTCTTCCCGAAAATTTAAAGTCGTAGTATTCAGTTCCCTAGGTCTTGTCTCTTCTGGCAGTATAATACTCAAATATTGAACCGCTAACTCAATTCGCGTGAGATTAGGTGAGAGCAAATAACATAGAAAAATACCACCCCTTTAGATTACACAGCCTGGAGGCCTTCCCGGGCAGGCAACAGCGTCAGAAATGAATTGTTGACAAAAGGGCTTGGTGGACTGGACTTCACATGATTTCCGACTATGACTACCAGTTGCTTTTAACATCATGCTCGTAGTTTTATAAAATGCCCTAAAGAACAGTAACTGTTTTACAACATCTCTCACAATAACTCTTCCTGTGGCAACTGCTGATTTTGCCAAAGCATAGCTCTCTTCCATGGAAGGCACTTCCTCCTCCTCCTCGTGATATCTTCCTCCAGAAACTGATGTAAACATTTTTACCAGTGTTGCTTCAATTATATTCGTTTTTACTTTTTAATCATGTTTGGTTACTTCCACTAATTTCTACAAGCTTGGGTAAACTCAAAGTATACCCGCTGCTGTAATTTGCCATCGTTGTCGAAGTGTCAAGCCGTCCTTAGAATATCCTAATTGTTTTAGGCTTAATTATGCCTTGATGCCAGCATGATGCCAGGCACAGTGAACGAACAGCTGCCAAGAAAGAGAAGATTAAAGAAAAGCTTAGGTGGACAGCAAACTTTTACAATGACATGTCAGAATAGAATTAGGCTTAGAAGTGTCCACGCATTGGAATGTTTTACTAATGGCTCGATTCGTGAATTCATGTATTCAGTGCCGCATATAAAGTATTGCATATGTACATAGGCCTACATGTACAATATATATGTAATTTGTACATGAAAGAAGAGAACAGGACTGGGCATTCTCAGTGTACATTTAGTGACGGTTCAGGAATTCACGTATTTTGGATTATATGTGGTTTCTTCATTCCTTTTTAGACCGTGACTTTCGAATTTATGATCCTTATATGTTGAAGTGAATTTTGTGCAGGACTATCAAAAAAATCACCTGATAGCGAAATCAGGAGATGTAGAAGCTGTCTGATACGATCTTATGTATACTGGACTCTAAACAGGGCTGCACTGATGTGGGATACGAAAAGGTCACCTGACAGTGCTGGATGATATTCCCTTGCTAACATCATTTGTTATCCACTGTCCGATATTCCAAGATGCTAAAATTTCAGAATGGTGCTGCCAGGTATAGAAGGGCTAATAGTTGGGGGCCAGGGTATGTATGTTTATTGGTTCATATGAATAAAGACTAGTAAATGCTTTTACTTGGATTTTGCAGTACAAATGTACTACGCTATGCTGTACAAATCTGAAGTAAAAACATTCGCTGGCTTTTATTCTTATAACCCATTGTCAACTTACATGTTTATCAGTATCGAACCTACAAAACAAAAAAAATTCAACGACACAATCAATCATGTACAGAAAAACGTTGCTTGGATAGAAAAAATAACGAAACTCCATTTAGGAGTACAATCATGTAGGCCTAACACTTACAATTTTTTATTACATTTGTAGTTCTGACGAAGTATATCTCGATGTGGCAGATTAATCAATTAGGGCCAAATTCATAAACGGTGTTTAAGACTTAGACGTGTGTAACTTCGTCAAATGCATGGCGAAAGTGTGTGCCTTTAGTGAAGTTACACGCGTCTAAGTCTTAAACACCCTTTTTGAATATGGGGGCCGTATGCACAAAACATCTTAAGTGTAAAATTCCTCTTAAACTATTGTTTCAAGCAAAAGATAAGGGGAATTTTACACTTAAGATGTTTTGTGCATACGGCCCAAGGCCCTTAATACATGTAGTTGTTTGGTGTTTATGAGATCCACCTCCATCACTGATTCTGCCGGTACATCGACTGTTACTCCACATGTCAGCGAGTGCAAGTAAAATCACATTTAAAACATTGCTTTATAAAGCACCCACTTATTAAAGCTGTAGATTTTCTGCTACATTTCAAGATGATCATCATCTCCTCAGAACAGTCCTTGATGACAGGGAATTAGGGTTGAAATGGAACATGCATTAGCAGCAGTTTGGAGAAATGAGCGCACTCTAGAACCATTAAAGCAGAGATGAAGTTTTGAAGGTTTTGATAGAGGCTAGCATTGAAAAGTTGACGCTGGTAGAACAAAAAAATAACATTTGTGTTATGTTACATGTGCATTGCTTTATTTCCAGAGAGGTACATTTTGCTGATCATCCTGGGATCGTGCAGGGACCAGGGGTAGCGAGCATAAAGAGGTCGTAACCCTACGTCAGGCCTAAACCAGACGTAGTGCAAGGGCCACAACGAGCACTACGCCTGGCTTAGGCCAGACGTAGGGTTACGACCCCTTTATGCTCGCTACCCCTGGAGCCTGTTTCATAAAGTGACTTTAAGCTAATGGTACCATTAATTTCAATGCATTTTCCATTTGGTTAAAGGTATCTTAAAGTCACTTTATGAAACAGGCCCCTGGTCCTAGGTGGGATGAACTATGGTTGTGAAATTGAAATACATGTAGTTCCTTCCAGGTCCTAATATCAAACATTAAGATTAAATAATGCCAATTATTTTGGCAGTAAATGATGTTCTAATGTGACAGCGCGTGATTCTTATCATTGGTGATGTATCTTGTTACCATCTGCCAGTCATCCCATCTAATTGTACATCCTGGGTGCTATTTCTCTTCAGACTGTTGACGGCCATCTCTCTTTCATACAGACGTATGTCCTAAATCCAATAGGAAAGCGCCAATCGTTATTGGATCTTCTTATTCCACTAATGGAATGATTTGGTTTCTAATGCTATCCTATTTCTGTCGATTCTGTCAATCATGATGGCCTCCGCAGGAACTGACGTCATGAGATGAGAAATGCGAAACAAAACGAATGAAAAGATATCTCAGGTAGAGCCAATGGTGCAGTATCATTATTAGGCCCCACCTACATGTATATCTGACGGAGATGTAACCCCAAACAGGTTCATTTGTTTCTTTTTGAAATCTAATGATGTGCCCCTAACACAGTCAATTAGGGAGATTTGCAATCTACATATCTAACACCGATAATACGTTCCTCCATCGACACGGGTAACACCCCATAAACTGTGGATCTGAAACCAAAATTAAACCTTTCTTCATGATGGGGTGAGCATGGGTGTCATTCTTGAAGCTGAACTCTGTAGCTGAAGCTGAACAGTGTAGCTGCTGGATAGAAAGCTCTGTACACTAGTTTTACTGTTGTATTAGTGGCTAGGGGTATCACTACCGAGATTCTAGTTAATTAAGAATTAAGCCGTGTAGGTCTAAGAAAAGAATGACTTTGAAACAATGACTGCGCAGCGTTGTTGAATCCACCATCACCTGATCATTAGATTATAGTCTATTAACGAACCATTGTCCAACTGATCGCCATGGTTACATACACTATACCATTTGTTCTTTTTGTATGCGTATAGACTTCAAATGCAGGCCCAAGAAGTGGTCTCTCCGAAAACAACTGAATTTCTCCTGTGTTTGTCACAGTTATTAGTTCATAGGTGTGGTGATTAGGATGAATTACTTGAACAAATAAGATATCCAACATAGAGCACAAAAAATGCCGACACACAAAATGATGGTAAAAGTAAAGTCGTCTCCGAATTTCGCAAATTTATCTTCTTCTATTTATATTTAAATTTAACTTCTTTATATTTGAATTTAAATTTAACTTTAATTTAAACTTAACATCTTTGTATTTAAATTTAACTTCTTATGCGAACAAATTAATAAGAAGTTATGATTGTTGCATATGGAGTTAATCATCATACATGTAGTTTATCTTTGCCTCAAATCAGATGAGCACATTTTCGTTATAGAAGGATCAGCGCCGACCCCAATCTGCGAGACACATTTTTCCTCTCCATTAGCGTATCTGACAAGGGAGGTCATCTGAATACTGGAATAAATACATGGATCATTCTACTTTTGAATTATATCAGTATTAAGCTAATATCTATAATGGAAGGAAATAATTTCATGGTGCATGATTCGTGTGACTTCATCACACAGACACCAACAAAAGATCACTTCTGAATGACTGGTTCAACATAAAACGGGTATCCACGGCTGGTATGGATCGTTCCTTGCTATAAAATGACGAATTTATATATGAACGTACATGTATCTATAAGATATTAATTCTGGCGTATTGAAAGTGTCTGAAATACAAGGGAGATATCAAACTACCATCATTCTGTGTATGGATGTATTGGTGCTGTACAAGGTATGACCTCTGCACCTTTGAGGGTAATTCTGTAAACCTTGCATTCTTCAGTAGGTGAATTGCACTTTCTCACTGCCATCGATTTTACTATTATTTATAAATAAATGGAACAAGTTGCTGGCTGGAAGCAAAATAAATTTCTCACCTTGAAATGGTAATACCTGTACCCTGTTACTACATGTAAGTACCATAGGCCTATGTATTTCGGTCTCCATTTCAATAGCCTAAATAGCCACTATTTTGAAATAATTATCATTTTTCTGAGAAAGAGTGGTAATAACTGGACATCACATCATTCTGAAGCACCTGTGCATTCACCAAGAACCACATTCTTGATGTGCAGGTTGATCTCATGATTATACTTCAGTTGAAAACTATACAACCATATCGACCTGATTTTATTCCACAATCACTGGTGCATTCAAAATACTTCAGATTTTTGTGGGACAGTGTTGTACTGACCTAATATATTGGGATTGGCCTGTTTTGATTGATAATATTATGAGCCAAAGTGCAGTTCGTTATCCTTCCTCGTTGTATTGTTCTCATGTCTCTGACTATGCTTGAAATGTAAATCACGTTTCTATGTGTCCTTCATGGTTGTCTCCTTCTCATTGCAAGAAATGAATGTGGAGCCTTCGTCATTGTGCGAGAGAGCTGTCTTGATTTTCCCATAACCTTGCCGAAGTCCAACTTCTCATATCGTGTTTGTTCAAAGTTTCTCATGTCTGGATGTGATTGTATGCGAAATAGGCCGATGAGTCGTTACAGGACAACAGTGCAACCCCACGAATGTCCTATCAAGCTGTCATTTTGTCAATCGTTTTCTACCGATCGGCATCTTTTCCTTTGTGCTGTGTGTATCATATCCAAGTGATAATCTCTAATGCAGTGGTTGAATATCAGTGAAAGACCCTCAAAACTCTGTTAGAAGCAGTTTCAATAATGTTCTAAAGAAATAATACAGGTGTTCGCAAGAAATAAAGTTATATTTCAGGATGATACAGTAAAAATCAAATAAAACATCAATTTTTGGTGAAAATGGAAGTTTCACAAAAACCAGAAATTTGATTATGATTAAGATCTCAAACCATTATAAAATTTAACATCGCGTGTACTGACAGAGATGATTGTTTTTGTAGGGTTTTGTCATAGAAAAGAGGTATTGAATCATATGAATAAAGACAAGCAAATGCTTTTACTTCAGATTTGTACAGCATTGCATAGTGCATTTGTATTGCAAAATTCAAGTAAAAGCATTTGCTAGTCTTTATTCATATGACCCATTGAATCATATGAATAAAGACTAGCAAATGCTTTTACTTCAGATTTGTAGAACATTGCCTTGTGCACTTGTATTGCAAAATTCAAGTAAAAGCATTTACTAGTCTATTCATATGACCTATTGACTGACTGCGTAAAAACATTTGAAAGGTACTTTAGCGCATATACATGTGCATGCAGAACACAATAGCTGATGAACACAATCGTTTGTCCATGCAGTATACACATGGCGGGTTTCCTATGTTCATTTGCCCCTTTATCTTCACAAGCTGCAACACAATGCCGATTCCATATTCGTCCCTTTGATTCATTTACGTTTGGTAATTAATGGCCACTAATTATGCATCGCTTGATAGATCACTCATTTATCTTGAATAGCCCTTCCAACAGTTCCTTCGCTGCGGTAATTATCAGAGTAACGGAGAGTGACTAGTGACATTTACATGTAGCTATAATGATGCTCTGCTTCGTTGCCTCCCATTTCTGCCTTGTGATTTGCCTGGAGGTCACCAAAGTAGCCACACTAGGCTCTTTAGATCAGGATCTAAAAAGGTACTCTCCGAAACAAAGTCCTTTAGTCACTCTATGACCTAATGATCAGTGTCTGCTCTGCTGCAGAGTGAAGGAGACAGAGATCTGCATAAAAACAGTCAGTGTCTAGAATTCACTTAGATAAACTCTCCCTCAACTCTATAAGGCCATCGTATCACATAGGCTTTGTGCATGGAACTCCTTCCTGTGTTTCTTTGCATTTCCTTCATTGCTGATTACTTACAAAAATACTGCAAGATTTTGTGAGAAAACAACGCTTTAGTTTATATTATACATGTAGGCCTACATGGCAGATTGAGTGGCTGCTTTGACGACCTTTGTTCACAATCCTTTGTCAAATTCCACGAAACTACATCGTAGTAAAGTTTTAATCGTGGCAGCTTTGGTTTCATCTACTTGAGGAACTTATTGATTATTTGGATGCTGCAAGATACCAAAGGAACTCTTCACTCATCTGAATGCTGATGGACACCAGGGAATCTCAATAACCTGCATTTGTAGACATCTATTTTAGAAACTATAAAATGATTACCAGTAGGCCTATCTGATTGCTAATGGGTACCAAGGAATATTCTAGTTCTAATCCTGCATTTGTTTTCAATTCTGCTAGAAACATTTGGATGGTGATAGATACCAAGAAATATCAGTTACTCGTCATACTGTATTAGAACTGCATTGCAGAAGTTGTCACACCGTCATAAAATGATCTGAGAGCCAGACAATGAAAATTACCATTGTATTAAATCGTTTCATTTCCAGGACCATTTAATCTGGCCATGAGGTTTCACAGCATGGCTACATTAACGTTGAATGATTGTTTTTTGAAGTAAATTGAAGTCATACATTTTCATTTCCCATTTCAGGAGTTTATTACACACCAGCAGCATTAATTTTAAATGTGCCACGATATTAATGTGTTTTTATTTTTTATTTTCTCTAGCCACCACACCCAGACCAGTCACTGGGTGCCCCCCTCGGATCACTGGGATGCCAGCAACGGTCTGCCATATGGCTGGGAGGAAGCAGTGGACAAGGGAGGCAAACCATATTACATAAAGTGAGGTTACAATTTAAATCACCATCATTATGTACACTCTCTTTGGCTTTTCACTCTTAAATGTTGCTGCTACAGGGGGAGGTTAGTTGTTGGTGACTGAATGTTTGACACTTCCTGTTGCACTTCGTTCTTACTGGTTCCACCTCTAGTAAAATTTCTCGGTAAACTGTGCATAAGCAGAAAATGTGAAAGCAGCATAACCCTTTACACTTCCACTGTTGCTGTCGAACGTGCGGCAGCCCTGCAGGCAACTAATGGGATCCCCGACAGTTGGAAAAGACTACCCATGATGTAATGGCTGTGACAATCCATTTGTTGAAAATGTTGACAACCTGTACCTAGCAATAGCATTCTGTTAGTTTCCTTCACAGTTACATGTACAGTACCTCTCCAATATCGTTATGCATGTACCATATAATGTTGTTGCCGTGTTGATCTGGATGTAGAGAAGCAGCAAAAACCCATAACACCATTGTATGATCAACTTATATTTATTACAATACGTGTATATAAATACAAATTCTAGTCTAACTTACATGTTCGTGTCTTCCAATCATCAGTTTTGTAGAAATATTAGCACTGAAGCATACATGTATGTATACGGAACTTAAAGAGTAAAAGTAGAAAGAAGTTTTTGACAACCTCGTATCACACTTCTATCATCTGTTCGTTGTACTCGACTTTCTTCTATACATATTTAAGAATTTCTCCAGTCGTGATGAAGAAATGGCAGAGGTGAAAGCTGGTATCAAGTAAAAAATTCGAGTTGATCATATAATGTTGGTACGAAATTCTTGGTAACCTATAAATTCTGTCGTAGGTTGCTTTATGGCGACAAGTGCTTCGATCGATCCCTTTGGTACCCACTCCGATAAGTTCTTTTCTGCTAGCTAGTGGATCTGATCGGTCCCTCGAGAGTAACAATCAGCGCTCCCTGTCTCATGAAAAGCACTGCAAAGTAAAAAACATGTGGAACCATTCAATTATCTTCTTAGTCCAGTAGCACCCATTCTATCAAATCTCACATACACGTGTCTGGATCAGATAGTGCACGTTTGAAATAAATGAAAAAAGTTGATTACCTCCGTCATTTCATCAGTTTATTAATGTGACCGTTTTCACAGGGTAAAATTCCCTGTGGATCTGGATGACTAAATCATTATATAGCCTATGTGCATCACTTGCACTCCTTTTTGTCATGCTGTTCTGTACTGTGACATTTTGAAAAAAAATATCATGGCCAATTTAACTAGCTTTGATTTCCACTTGACATATAGAAATGTCTTTTTAATTTTGTACAGTTTCTGCCAGATGAAATACGACTGCACCGAAATTTCAATTTTAATCTCCTTGATCACCATCTGTTGACATAAGTTTATATCTATCATACAAGATTATTAATCATTAAAAAACTCCAACTATGAGTTGTGCTCCATTTGTGAGAACTGAATTCCAGGACGTGGACACCAGAAAGTAAAATGATATAATCACAAGTTACAAATTACAAACACGTTTATTGATCTTTATGTATAAAACAAAAGTACATTAGATACTTTTCATAGGGAGGAAAATTACAATGAATTTGTGCAGAATGTGCATATATAGATAAGGAGAAAAAGATTGGAAAAGGAAGAAGTTAAGGATCTATCTTAAGAAAATTGTTCCTTGACTATTATCTAACACAATCCGGGGATGTCGTGCCTGCGAATATGTATTGGTACAAAAAATTCAATATCGCCTTTGGAATCGAGAATTAATGTCAAAATCTTGCGGTGCCAAATAACTTGCCTTTCTTTTCAATATGTCGTTGCCATTTTCCTGCTTCTAAAAAATACTGANTTTATTTTGCTGAAAAATGCAAAAAGAGGCACTTTCTCTTGATATTTTAAAAGGGAAAAGTTGCAGATGTTGGTCAGTCAGTCAAGTGGAATGTAATGAAGAAAGAAAAATTGAAATCGGACGATTTTTCAAAAATTGTGAAAAAAGTCATTTTACAAAATGTCATTTTTCTCTTAATTAATTAAAATTGATATTTGTCAAAACGCCACGGTTCTATGCCCAACATGTTGCTACAGACTGGGTGCAAATACCATTGCTGTAGCTCCAGTGGTTTTTGAGATATTTGAGGATAACTTGCTGTCCTTTTACTTTCCTACAAGAGTGTACATGTACATGTATATGCCGAAAGAAGAGTCCATTATGTTTGTCAACATGGGCCTGTATCCCTATACATGTAGGGTATAGAGGCATTAAAATCTGCCTGTTACCATCCCAAATAACAAAGACCCGGTCAGTGGACCGTTCTCTGTGACTTTCTATCCACATTGCTAAACATATATGAGATCTGGCTGCTTGAGATTGAACTCTTTCTATGGACAAATACTTACACTGCATTTCAACGTGATCGATGTGCACGTCATAACACAAAGCATTCATAGCTTGCACACTGGCATCTACTCAAACTGCAAATGTACGGTAAATAAAAACGAAGCGACTGCGCCGAATCTATCACACTCGATCATCCTTATCTAACTGTCGGCATATTGTCATTTGAGGATGACACAGACAGTCGATAGAGTCCGTGAATGCCTGCCTATAGGTAGGAGATGATTGATCGGAAGAAGGACCACTGAAGACAGCCAATGTGATCTGTAATCTTTGGTGAATTGATATAGATATGGCAGATGGTAAAGGAAACGAAGAGGGCGTTTCTTAAACTGATTAATTGTCGACTTTATGACAGAATACTAGAAACTACTTTTGCCTCAAAATAGGTTACCGTTTTATTTTATTTGATGTTTATATAAATGATTCAGGACTCGCCAAAATGACAAACACATAAGATGTCCGCCGGCATATCGTGACCCAATCCCGTTCCCAAGGTCTTCCTCATCCGTAAACCTCGTTCCTCTCCTCCGTCGGCGACCCTGGCAAACACAGTCTCAAAAATTACTCTCGTAAGGATTCAGACAAGGTCTGCGTCTGTTCCTTAACGAAAAGTACATATAACGTGAAAGAACCATACGACGTTGCTAGTATCACTATTTTTTTACATTGGTGAAAGCAGCAGATGTAGTACTTCATCGCCACACATCGTGGTTACAAACCACGACTCCACCGAACCACTTGCTACAGAATGTATGGGTGTTCCTTTTTTTACCGGTACATGGAGACAGGCCATTGCTGTTGCACAGGATAATGTTTTTAGCGTGATCATGGTCTAATGTTGGTTTTTCTCTGTCTGGTGGACAGCCATTTCTCAGGTTTCATTATGCGGTAGACTATTCTTATCTCGAGAGGGTGGGTTTCGTATTATATACAAAACACATCGTACATGTGGGAAAGAGGGTGGTTTCATTGATTTGGGAGCAGCCATATGGTAGCCTGTGTTTGGGTTCATTTCATCGGTGGTCAATTTTCAGTGTTGTTGTGTGCTATCAAACTGACAATTTGGAAGTAAATTCAAAAAAAGTTGTTGACAGTTAAAACTAAGAACCTTAAACAGCTTATCCAGTTGTTTATAGAGTATGCGATTCGTTTGAACAGTTGGTAATGCCTTCCTGCTACAAGTATTTTTATGGCGTGCCACATGTCCTTTAACTTCAGACCTAAAAAAGGCAAATATATGTATGCTCCTAATGGTATAGGAAAATACTGCCTGTTCACATACATGTACACGTTGCGTCTTGGATTTCAGCGAGGTGAAAGATGACGTCATTTTGTTCTTACTAATAGCATGACAACTGACTTTTAGACATACATGTAGCTCGAGGATATGTCCACTCAAGTTTCACCAAATATGATTTCGTTCCTGCTCCTATGATACCAGGAGAAGCCCAATAAGGACATCAAGTACAATGTATAACCTTTTTATTAAAGCTTAGCGACAAGGGAAGTTAGCTAACATGTAATGCTTCGTTGTCTCAGACGAACATGATATTTTTCAATACTTGTTGCACGTTTATTGCTTTTGAAAAAAACACATAAAAGTGGCAGACACGGCGAAGTACGTCTTTGAAATGGAGGCCCCTTGTCAATAATGAAAAAGATACATATGTAACTTATTTTGTTCAAGGTCATACCTGCCTAAAAGGTTTCTTTCGGCAGACAGGCGTAAAGGTGAAAGTGTTGAAAAAAGGGTCGAGTTTTCTTAAAAAGACGCCCATTTATAATAGTCATTTTATGTTTACTATTTCCGACTAAATTAATCGTACACTGATCATTAAGCCTTAGACTATATGGAACAGGCCTACTCCTCTGAAATCTGACTCCTCTCAACTAACCAGGTTTTGCTAATCTGATCTAATGTGAAATATTATGCAAATCGGTTATCTTCGACCGTATTTCCAGTAACGGTTAAAACTCTGCAATCGACATAACAGGCCCGTAGCAGCCGGGGGGGGGGGGCCGGGGGTCCAAGGCCCCCCCCCCCACTTTTTTTGCCAAAAATACCTTGGCCCAAATGTCCATTTTATATGTCCATATTTTTGCTCTCAGATCCCAGGAAAATGCATCTAAAGCACTTAAATTGTGAATTTTTTCCTGGGGGAGGGCCAGACCCCCCGTTTGGGCTTCACTTTCCGGTCCTGACCGCCTCCGCCGAGCTATACGCACCCAACCTTTCTGTCAATCCTGGATCCGACCCTGCCAGGGACCCCCCACTCATCAGAGGGCGGCTACGGGCCTGCATAACATTATTCTTTTGTCTGGTGTCATCAGCATTGAAGGTCCTTTTTATTGAACTCATGAAAATCTCATTCGTCTAAAAATTTCCCAAAAGACAACCCCCACTTATTATTTATAGAGAAGAATTCTTTCTAAAGCAATATTCATCTCTCACTGTGGTGAAATATCGCCAATTTCAAGGCTATTGCGTTCCACTGCAGCGAATGAGACATTAATCTGTTGGGTTCCCATTGTGATCAGCAGTGTGAAATACGAGCGTACCGTCTAATTCTTCTGGTGGCGTATTGAAGAAAATTCTCGTGGGATACGAACAGGATGCACATCCCTTATCACCAGTACATTAGTCGCCCGCAGATGTTTGAGAAGCTTGTAGGGTCTTTTGTAGTTCGCGCTGTGAATATGACTCGACCACTTTTCCACCCTAGTCAAGCTGGTATTACTTGGTGTGATATTTCGTCCTGCAGACAATCCCCTGTTGAATCGATAAACTTTAGTATGTTTATTTTTAAATTTTTCTACCTGATTTGCTTCAATAAAAAGTTTGAAGAATAAAGATGGGTTCTGTTACAACCAGCAATCTTCACGAAAAACATTGTCAGCAACATCACACTAAAAATAGCAACCAAAGAGCTACCGCTAACATCAAAACCAGTAATGTCGAAGAAATGCACTGATGGAGGATGAACGCTGTTGTGATAAGGCATCAGTACCCTCAACATCTCACTGGACATACATTAGGTGCACGCATTGCTATATGACGACATAAGGAAGATGGGTCACACGTTCGTACAGTGGTAGAAATAAAACTCGAAGTTGTGCCATCATCATTTCGTTATGCTAGATATTAGGGGTACCCTTATCCCTTGAGGTACACTCCTGTGAAACTTGATCTTATCATCTTGATATGTTTGTGGAGGGCCTGGTGGATGTCTTGAGGTAATCACTGATTTCCTCAAAATATTGTCCCATTACTCAAAAATGTCATTTTTGGAGTCAATAAAGGTACGATGGCACACTCCCGTCTCAGCAGCTATGGGCTCTATCGACATCTTTATCGTGAACAATTAATTGGCCAAATTCAACATATCTGCTTGAAGGGACTTTTAATGGATGATGTCATATGGACATTGTGCAGTCAGTGCGTACGTGCACAAAATCCTTTCCATCTGGTTGGGCACTGTGGCAATGGTAACATGACATTGGCCTGTTTTCCTCTCTCCTCAGTATCTCGCTGGAGCACTCTACCTTTAGGTGATCAGTGATTGCGCCTCTGGCAGGGCAACATCGATGTAGATAATATCCCGATCAGTTTCCCGTCCCTCAGGGTAACATTTGACGGGTTAGAAATGATTGGCTGTGTTCGATATGATCGCATCATTTTCTGATAGTCCATATTGTTGCCCTGTCTACGGAACATTTGGTCCGAGATGTTATCTTCTTGGGTCATTATTGCTTATCCATACATAAAAATCCAATCATACAAAGGATTTGTTTAGCATAAATACTTCTGTGGGTGGCGATACAGTCAGACTGCTTTTCAAAATGGCTGTTGCATTCTCTCTGATACAATCTCTCCAAACAAAAGTGTCAGTATGCCTCCAGCTCTCTCGACATCCGTGTACTCGTGCCTTCACCACACATCACTTCATTCCTGGTGCTGCAAGTCATCTATATTCACGTTGGCAAGGAATTGTTGACTAGATACTGCTTTCACCTCGTTTACCCTACCATTGCCTGGTGAATTACTGGATCAGACGTCAATGCTTCTTTTACATGGCTAGCATTCCAATAATACTTGATAAAGCAAAGGATACCCTTGGGGTTGTACACCATTACGGCTATAGCGGCTGTCAACTATTCTCGTGATGGATAGCATAACTTCGCCTGTTAATGGGAAGAACGGTAAAAAAAGATTTCATTGCACCGGCTACTATCTGTCGACAATGCCTCATTTGCTCTAGTATTCAAGACTGTCACGTGGGATCGACTTTGGATGTGTGATACTACCAAAGGGAGAAGTCACAAGAACATTTTGGTCCAATGTTGGTCAGAACTGTCTGATTAGGGAGTTTTCGCAAATCTGACGAAAAACGAAGTACGAAATACGAAATTGGACGTCATGTCCATGACGTAATTTATTTCTGGAGATGGTTGGTACCATAAATGTCCCAGTGCCAGTGCGTCTTTTAGCATGTCATGTAAGATCGAAAGAGTTATGGCGCATCTTGAATTTTTAAATTTTTTCCAATTCGTATCAATGAAGTGGAAACGAAAGATAAATTTCAAAGTTTAATATACACCGTACCTCTGTCGTTCTAACGTCGTACGCTAAAAGACGCTCTTGCAGCAGGCGATATTTGTGGTACCAGGCATTTCCTGAAATACATTACGTCATGGATATGACGTCCAATTTCGTATTTCGTACTTCGTTTTTCGTCAGATTTGCGAAAACTCCCTATTAAAGAAGATAATACTGAACGAGAATACCTGATTCGTTCGCACAGTTTAATATCAGCAAAAATTCATAAGCTTAGGAATTTTTGATATTACATGTAGGAACTTAGAAGTGTACACTTCGTTCGAAAGTAAAAAAGACTGCAGGTTTACGAATTTTTCTTGAGCTGCGTCAGAAATGTGGGCTACAAAAAGAAGCATTTGCTGCAAAAATATGTTGCAATTCATATTCGTCTGAAATTGTATTGTACTCTGGTCTATAGTAGGAAAATTTGAATTTTTTTTGAAATTGTGTTCTTTAGAAAATCGGTAATTATGAGTGCACTGAGAAATCAATGTGTATAGATAATGCACATTCCCAACCTTTTTAGTAACAGACAAGATTGCTTCCAGCAACTCACATCTGTTCCACAACCGAGATACCTCCTATACTCTCTCCCTACTTGTTTGTGTCCATGTGAAGCATGTTGGCAGGGAGAGACGAGTGTGTTGGATCAATAGAACAGTGTTATTACCAGAGCAGCTGGTTCCTTTGTCAGTTCCGATGGTTCTTGGGAGGACATATCTTCACAGGCCCCTAGCAACGGCGAATTGTACATTCTAAATAAGGAAGACAGCATCAATTTGTTTCGCTGTGAAGAGAATTACAAGCGTGTACATACACAATAAGTCAGATTATTCTCTCAGCTTTGTCTCTGCTATTGTGTAGAAGTATCAACACATGCATTTGTTGTTACTTAGTATGGTACACCAAATTGCAGTTGTAAGTTCACAGAGAACTGGCTTTGCCAGCAGTCCACATTCTTATTACATCAAAAGTGTCAGTGTCATGACTTGGATTCGAAGATATCAGCCTGCTTGTGGTCAACAATGCCGAACATCGTAAACAGGCCAAACTGGACCCCGGCAATGCCAGAACACTTTGGCCTTACAACTGCGTTTTTGGTGTATACATTATTAGGCTAAGTGATTGGTGGGCTGATGAAGGACATAATGTACATGTGTAGGCCTACATGTACATGTAAGATTGTGTTGTTGAATAACTTCATTAACAATAGAAAACTTGCAGTGACCTCATTTCAAGTGCCTTTAAAATCACTGCTTTAAGTCATATATAGTCCAATAACCGACCAGATACCAACCTTTGATTCCTTAGTAGAAATTGGACCATCTGTATCAAGCTTCACCCCGCCTCGTTTCCTTGTCATTGGAACTGTAGATCGAGTGAACTTGACCTCCATAGAGGACGGAAGTAATTGCAGATAAAAGGAGATTTGCCCTGAAGCCAGCTGCTCCTTGCGTCTTCGTATAAGGGTCTCTACACTCAACATCCCTGTGCAAACACGGAGGTGCATGGTGGTATATCCATGCATCTGATAATAGTTGACAAGTGTGGCAAAAATCCAACGAGGCCGGTAATAATGATATGATGATATATGAAGACAATTTCTTGGGTCCAAGACTACGAATTCCTGGCAATTTTACCTCAGAATTTTTATGTTAACCATCATCGGACCGGAGCTCTGCAGGCAACCCGGCAGCATGGCGTTAGATTTTCAAAATGTCTGGAATAATTTAATTCAATCACGTACAGTTACGGCTATTGTGATCCAAATACAGTAACAACATTACTGTACATGCAGCTCAACGAAGAAAGAAACTTGTTCAATTCCGACCTTATTTTTTACAGTTTCTTTGAATGCAAAAATGACTTATCCCCAGTGTCCCTATCGGTTTGAAGCTGTTTAATTTGGTGCATATCTTATCTTGTGCAGGTGGTCCTAGTGAAGAAAAGCTACTCCCAGGAGATCAGATCTGTGAGATAAACGGCGAAGATGTCAAGAAGGCGCCGAGGGAATATGTCATTGATCTCATTCGGTAGGTTGAACTCATTTTTTCATTTCTTTTTTAAACCATGATGCAGTATGATATACGACTGCTTTATTGTCAAGTAAATCAGATCCAGTCCAATATTGTCTGCTTTAAGCAAGAAGACAGCAGTTGGAGATGGTTGACCTTTTGCATCCGATACTACTAGTATCAATTGGAAATCTGCCAATACAGAATTATTTTTAAGCAAACCAGTGGGTAGAATGGAAGGTTCTGATGTTACGCATAGGTGTACCAGTCTTCAATTAGACCCCCTGGTTAAGAAGCATGATTAACATTAAGTGCTTCAATCCTCTTGTCAACTTTCTAATTTGATAGGATCTGAGATAATGAAAATTGATCTCTTTGTTCGTGAAGGCGATCAGTGTTTATTAGAATAGGAGTATGAATGATGGTTCAGTGATTGCTGTTAATCTTAGATGGCGACAGGCAGTGCCTTGACTCATTTTCAGGAAAATACCAGATTTGATAGAAAATTCCATGAGAAGACACATGTTGCATGTACACCTTGCACTCCAGAAAATTAAAACAAATATTGGTTCCAGATCTCACCGCTGGGGCTTGCCTCAGTGAGATCGGTATGGCCTGTCATCCGTATTACGTCAGCCGAAAGAAAACGCGTTGATTGGTCGGCGTTTACTCATCTGAAACCAATCAAATTTTAGCTCACCTGGTGAGCTCTTGGTGGTGCAGCGTCCGTCGTCGTCCGTCAGCATGGCACGTTTCGTAACCGCTGGGGCTATTGATTTGAAACTTTGTATACGTATGTGCCGTGACATTCCAAAAGTCAACACATTGATGAGCATTGACGTAACTAGTGACTTTTGTATTGTGTTGATGTGACATTTGAAAATGTGTTGACTTTTGGAATGTCACGGCACATTCGTATACCTCTAGGTTAGATGACCTATGACACCAAGTTTCGTTCCGATTTGAGTCTTGGCTTGGTCACTAGGTGGCCAAAACCCAAAACACAAAGAGTGCAGTAACACCTAACTACTTGAAAAATATACTTTGGCTTCATTTAACCAACAGCGGGTTTTCATTCGGCTGCTTTTCCAGACTATCGCGTGAATAGGCGACAGGCAATACCGATCACAGTATAAGCTCTAGCGGAGAGATCGGGAACCAATCTATGTACAGTATTATAACATTGGTAGACTGTTTCATGAACAGACAATCTACCGTACTCCATTTGGCTAGTCCCAATTTTCTGTATCTTCCTGTCTGCAACATATGTCATGCTCAAGGGAACATTATCAGTGTCTTCCGGATGACAGCCTTGGTCTCATTGATTTAGTCAGATGCATACGTGTATCACTGGTAATGGCAATTGTAAGCCTTACTCCTGTAATAGCACCCAGGCTGTCATACGCCAGATCAGTTCACCACCAGAGGCTGCGCTGAGTACCCTTTTAAGCAGGCAATATGAAACTTGCAGTACCTCAGAGTATAAAGCGAAGTGGTGATTGCAGACCAATGGAAACGGATTTCATTCCTATTCCACACTTCACTCTGTCATTTATGTCCGCTAGTACGAAAATGAAATTCACGCTGTCAATAAGTATATATGAAGTCTGCTCTCCTTTAAGAAACATCATCGAGATCCAAGCTGATAAAGTGCTTAGTGACAAGCAAAATGCACTCACTGGAGAGCCAAAATCAAAATCCATTATTTCTGTAAGCCATCTGGTGGGAACTCGTATCCTCTTGATCTGCTCAATTAACCTGGATATGAACTATAAAATGCTTGATTCCATTCTGTCATCACGTCTGGCCAGGTCGGTCGTGCCGGAGACCCTTATCACTGATCATCTAAGTTCACAAATGGAAGCGACCCATCCGTGATTTACCATGGATATCCCTTCCCAAACACCCGACCCCAGTGCAAATCGTATCCTAATATTGGCCTTGTTATCATTGTACTAATGAACCGGTACTGTTGCCTTCGCTGATGGTACCGACACTGACAGAATCAAATTAGGATGGCCAATGATGTGAGAGCTGTCAGCTGGGGTATCGGGGTGATGATGTGATGTCTTCATAGCCGGATACACTCACCTCGATCGTGATTTCATTTGTTTAAGTGTTGACGGTGTCCCCTGCGTCTTGTTGTGATACTTCCCCAGGTCCCCCACTCGCCAACTTTACCTGTACTTGCTGTACCTGTGCTACAAAATGACTGGGTGGCGATGATATTTTCAACAGACCTCGCCACCTTGGCGAAGACCTTTCAAATGATAGATACATCTCTTTGACATCCCTGAGCATGTTTATGATGCAAAGACGGCATGTAACAGCTTCCTGCAACCCCTACACTTGAAATGGGAACAGTCCCAAACCAGACGCAACAAAGGCACGTGGTCAGTCTCCAGTCAAAACAAGAGCACATGGTCAGGCCTTTAGTAGTCTTGCTCAGGACACCCTCCAGGCTTCACAGTGACTTTGGCTCCGACTCAACAGATGCGGCTAGCAATTTTCTGTGCTTGGTTAGACACAGTGGCTAACACAAGTAAAACGTGGCTAAAAAATTGAGAGTCACTTAGCCACAGTGGCTAGCACATGATTCAGGCTGGGGCAGCCCCTGCCTGTACCTTATTGTGTCTAGTTATCAAACCCGGCGACAGATGGCGCGGTAAGGGTGTTGCGTATGCACTATAAACCAAAAACCCAGCGAAATTTGAGCCGCAACCGCGACCTCTCTCGCCGTGTTTAGTAACTAATGAAATGTACATGTAGGCCTACTGAAAATAGGTGGAAGCGCGTGGTAGGTTTTTTCAAGCACGGGGAAGACACCATGTCTCAAAAACCCACCAATTTGGGATAGGTGGAACTAAGGCTTACGTATGTGACAGGTTTCAGTTCCCTTTCAACAGGCTTTTTTGCATTTCCGACAAAATTGGTCGTGAGGTGAAATGATTAAAAGCAGTAGGCCTAATTAGCTGACGTATATCAAGTTCCCCTTCACTGCACGTTTTGTGACGGATGCAATTTCTCACGCCTGATGCTGCATTTTGGATTACACAATGTTGCTTTGGTTTGTGTTGCATAAAAATCAAACCAGTGCAATTCATTGGTTTCTTGGGCATCAAATTTCATGCCTTGGAAACACCACACATCAGACAATTTATCGGATGCCAATAGCACGCAATCATGTGCACGTAATGTGCAGTGATCTGTTCTGTGCATAACAAAAGCCACCTGATATTAAATCTGTCTGAACAGTTTCTGCAGATTTTTATCTTTCAACAAAAGCCACAGGAAAATACATTGCTTGTGGTAGTGGTTGTAGGCCTAAAGGCCTGTCTATACCATCAACATTTCCAAAACATTTCAAAAACATCCAGCTGCAACATTTCCAAAAAAACACTTTTGTTTTCGGTTTGTTTCACATGTGAACTGGAGCTGCAACTTTTGCAAAACAATTTGAAAACATGTTTGATAATGTTGCAGTGTGTAGACCAACCCTGAAACAAGCCACGACATTTCCAAAACAGTTTTCAAAATGTTTTGTCGCAGAAATGTTTTGAAAATATTGATGGTGTAGACAGGTGTCATAGAATGTAATCATCTTCAATGGATTTGTTGTGAAATTCAGAGGGCTGAGGAAACGTTCAAAAAAGAACAATGCCATTTGTAGGAGGAACAATCCATTGTAACGCCACGTTGTACATGTATGTACAATGTACGAGCGCGTTTTAGGGTGTATTGCTACCACGAGAACACTGATAATCATGCAATCCGCTTTGTCAACCTTTGAACCGTGATTTTCAGAGCTGCTGCGAGCAATCATAATTACAAGATCAAAGAGAATTTTTTTCAGTCCATGCTGAAGACGAACATGATTCAAAACGACATGATTAATGTGATGTAAATTTCAATGCTTAGAAGTTTGAGGTTACAAGTTTGAGGGGTTTGGGTTTGAGGCTATTAGGAAAATGGAATCTGTGTCTGATCACCGGGAATGCAATGACTAGTTTTTTTTTATCCCCTGTGATTGATGTTCAGGCATCACGTGCATTTGATTTAAACAAACGTGAGCAAAATAGACAACAGCCCAGCTACACTCTTTAGTATGAGAGGCTCAGAGAAACCATTGACAAAGCAGACTGCCGGTTAGGTGTTCATACACAATACTAGTATTGATTCAAATGAAAGTTTTAGACTAATAGTGTAACAAACTGCTGATTAACGAGGCTTCCAAGAATATTGAACATTCATGATTTAAACCTAGAAGTATCCTATAAAAATTTATGGGCGAATTTTGAGTGGTACACGTTTACAATGTTAACTATTTGATATAACTTCGCGAGAAATTTCATAATAGTGTGAATAAAATGCATATTTTTCAATTGGATTGATATTCTTTCAATGGGCATTCTTCAAAGAGTCGACCTGCTTTGCAGCATTCAGAAAATCACAATGCTTGCAATCAACGGGTTAAAGCGCTGTTTCTCTCAAAGAATAGGAGATTTCCTCCCAGCAAAAAATCAGGGTTGCTCAACTTTGAACTTTTGTTACAATTCCATATCATGTCAATTTCAATTCGATTGAAATTGACAGTTCTGATGTGTGAAATGGCACACTAATTTTCCAGCCAACTGATAGCCATCAGCTAAGTTGTAACCTCTAATGTAACGAGCTTTTAAGACAAATTTTGTCACCGAATTTCCTTGATCAAATTTGATGTCCCTATCATAGATGTCTGTATCGCTGTCTGAAAGGTGTGTGTTTCACCCCGTGATGGTTTTGTCTCCCTTGTTGCCGCCTTGAGTGTTCCAGCAGCGGCGGCAGCAGCAGCACCAGCGGCGGCAGCGGCAGCAGCACCAGCGGCAGCAGCAGCATGATATTTACCCAACCAGCATCCATGTTTATCTTTTTTGCGACATTTTGACTCGAAGTCGCAGGAAGTCACAGATGCTCGAATTCTGCGCTAGACCTGTCACATTTGCTATTTGATCCTCGCTGTCTCCCGATGCTATGAATAATGAATAAGATTCTTGTTTGGTTCAAAGCTTATTGATGGAATTCTCTATCATTTGTGACAGGAGTCGTTTCGAACAAAAATACCGCTTCGAACAAAATCCCCCATGAAGTGTTGAATGCATGGAAATTTGATAGTTCTAAAGCCTTTCACATTCTTCTTCTAGCCTGCATGGTGTATTTACTCACATTTCTCTTTGAATTTCAGAAAACATGGGAGTCTTTTATCCACTTTAACCCACAGGTTACATTTAGGAACAGTCCTGCACTGGAAAACAAGAACTACATGTACATTTCATGACATCCCCCACCCTTTTTTGGGCACTCCGTTTTGTGCTGAGCGGCCTGAATTGACTCCTTCACTTGCCACCAGGGGGAAAATCGTACAAAAACAGTCAAATTGGAAAATAAATAAAAAACACAGCACGCTTGTTCGGTTACTACGCCTATTTGACCTACATTCTTCTAAATTGGTAAAGGTGGCCCTGCTAGACGACTTCTCAAGAGAAAAATATTCTTGAGTTCGGAAATAAATATGGCCACCAGGGGCAATGCCGTCATACTATCCTTCCTTAACAACTGCGCATACAGGTGGGCACAAATACCTTGGACATTTCATATCTGATACTGGGTATCCATATTGTGATTTGACCGTATAAATGACACAGTGGCGATATAAGCGACTTCACAAAAAGTGTGATTTTGGTGTCTGATGATGAACTACATGTTCATGTAAGTACTAATCTTGCCTCAGTAAAAAAAAACAGGGCATCAGAATAGAAATCCTGTCTTGCAGGTGAATAATAGCATGTGCCCAGAGACAGCAGCAGCATCCGAAGACATGAAAGCTAAATTGATTCGACACTGAGTGCTCCTAAGACAGATATCAGATTATCAGGAAAGAAAATTCTGTCACACACCTCCTAATGACCTGGGACATGTTCTGATGTGATTTCCAATGCAAGTTACGTCTGCGAGTCGTGCAGCAGCATGTCTCAGCAGCCGCCTCATCAAGAATGCTTGTAAAAAATATTGAATTGAGACTGATGCTAACAGAATCATGAACTAGCAACTCGATGTGGTGGAGCAACAAATGGCCAGGTTATTTTATATTGAATTGCATCAAGTCCATTACTAGGTGGGAAAGAGAATACATGTATATTTGGCCACGAGTTGACACATTGCTTATGCATTGGTCACACCTGTGATGAAGAGTAGAAACACAGAATAGGAAGACAACAACTACATTGTAGGAAAGGGTGTCCATCTAGCAACACATAGTCATCCCCTTTTGGAAGAGAAAATAATATAGCAGTTTGAGTCCTTGCTGAAAACTTAAAACACTCTGGTCTTCTTTCGGCGTTCTTTCTGTGGTACCCCAAAAGCCAGTGCCAGCACAGAGATGTCTTCTCATCAGTAGTTTACCTGGAAAAACTGGATTGAAAAGTATCACACTTGCGAAAATTCATGTACCTAGATATCTGCAGCAGTGCACACATCTCTTAGGCCACACTTTTGGTTCACGGGCGCCTCTTGTGTAAACTCAGGTACGGAGGGCGAAATAAAAATAAAAATAAAATAAAATAAAATAAAATCCTGTTTTCGCTTTTTAAAAATTTTGCGGTCTTGTTTTGTCCATTTCCTGATGTCGGAGGAAATAAAAAAATAAAAAAAATACTAGTTTTAAAGAAATAAACTTTACTGCTGTGAAACATATTGCTCTGAAACATTGCGTCAGGCAGTTTGGTGTATGACTTGGACATGGTCATCAATATATCTAACGCAGAATTAGGTATCGCAGACGGCTTTTTTATTTTTATTTTTTGTTTTGAGAATCTCATGTGTTGGTGAACATCGGCGGAAATAAAAAAAAACGAATTCCACGATTTTATTTTATTTTTCACTTTTGGCTTTTCGGACGTCGGCGGGCCCGTGAACCAAAGAATATAAAAAGTGTGGCCTTATCAGTGAATTGTCAGAGTCAACACCTTTTGGAAAAGAAATTAATTAGGCAGTTAGGCAGTTTGAGTCCAAACTGAAACTGATTCTCTGGTATTCATCCGGTGTTGTTTCTTCTGTGATAAATTTAAAAATGCCTGCACTAAGATATCGACTTATCATCAGATTATCAACCAAACCCAGATCGAAAAGATGGAAATCACCGCCATCACTCTTCTCCCTGTACACATGAATCTGCAGCAATGCACACATCACTTCGGTGAATTCAGAATGCAATGGACGGAATTCTCACGATGGTTTTTTATTGGGTTTGATGTTGAGAACTGATATATAATCAGTCTGGAAAACTTTTCAAATTGGCGTTCAGATTGATGTGGCGTGATATGAGATCCGATCACTGTGACGACTGATTTATGGCTTTTCGTCTCAGGATGTCAGATGGATTTGTTACAAAGTTTCATCTTCGCCTCGGATTGGGGGTTGAAAATTGCAGTTTGTGATTGGAATGTTGAGTGGACTATGAGTAAGACTGGCTTTGATATGGGGTTGTGCGGCCATACATGTATTTTGGCTGTTTTTTTTTGCCTTTTGTGTTCGCCCTACAAACCCAAGGCAGTCCGGGTTTGGGGAAGTTTCGTAGGAAGGCGTCATACCGAAAAACCTTCACCAGCGTATGGTCCTTTACCTTTAAGGAAGTTCACATAAGCAAAGATTTTTTCTTTATCAGTTTGGCCTGTTGCACTTTCAGGCTGCTTTCGTGAACATTTTTTTTTTCTTCATCGGCATAGTCCTTACAGTTTCAGGCATCTCACAGAAACGAAGGATTTTTTTCTTTCTCAGCATGATCATTACATTCAGGTACCTCACAGAAACAAAGGATTGTTTCCTTTATCAGCATGGTCGTTACAGTTTCAGGCACCTCATATAAACAAAGATTTTTTCGTTATCAGCGTGGTCCTAAAATTACAGGCAGTCACAGAAGCAAAGGATTGTTTTCTTTATCAGCTTGGCCCTTACAGTTTCAGGCAGCTCCCATAGTCAAAGGCTTTGTTTTATTCAGGCCCTGTCACCAGCTACCTTGGCATCAGGAACTGGGCTGGAAAATCGAAGTTGTTCTATCGCTACATTACGGAGGTTTCGCATGCGCCCGGTTAGGCCATACGACGACGTTTATCTATTGTTTGGGTATACCCACACAATAGATAAACGTCGTCGTATGGCCTAACCGGGCGCTTGCGAAACCTCCCTATTATTCACTCATTCCACATCTTGTAGGAATCCAAAGAGGAGAAAAGCACAAAAATTGACACACAATATATGATAAATGAAAAGGCAATTTCCAGAGTGTTTGCGAATTTTCGACCCCAACTGCAGGGCTCCTCAGGCGGAGTTGATGGGACTTTCCGGTGGATGAGCTGGTGATGTGGGACTGGGATGGTAAGGAGATGCAAAGTTCACATTAGGAACTTTGTAGGAATCCAACATGCCAAACCCTTTACTCCTAATGCTCCCTTCTTTCTATTCCGATCTTGCAGCGGTCCACCACACTAACAATATGCCTACCTTTATTGTCCCCAGCTTCTCCATTTCCTCTCAGGTAAAGGGACCACCACGCTGACAGCCTGGGTATGCCAACCTTTGATGTCTCTTGTCCGTTCTTTATCTTCCGATCTTCCGGGAGAACAGCAAATCGACAATATGACAACCTTTAATCTGTCTGCTTTGTCATTTCACTTCAGATCTTGTCAAGAGGCCATAACACTGACAGGTTGCCAATGTTTGATGCGCCCATGTTTTATTCATTTTTTTTCTTCAAATTTTGTGGACTATTTGTACCTCTAGTCTAATGTCTAATGTCTCTCTGTTTCTCGTTCTCATTTCAAATCTTGTGAAGGGGACCAAACTCTAATGTTTCTACTTCTTTTCCTCATTTCAGATCAGGTGAAGTGTCTACTCAAACGTTATGCCAGCCTACTTTCTACTTCTTTTCTTTATTTTTGGTCGGGTGAAGAGTACATGACTCAGGTAGAATGCCAACCTCTAATCTTTCTATTTCTTTGCCTCGTTTCATAATTCGTGAACAGACCACTACTGACAGTATGCCAACCTCCAAATGTTTCGGCTTCTTTGATTCCTGTCGTACCTTGTGAAGATACCACTACTGTATGCCAGCCTAAAAAGTTGATTACCTCCGTCATTTCATCAGTTTATTAATGTGACCGTTTTCACAGGGTAAAATTCCCTGTGGATCTGGATGACTAAATCATTATATAGCCTATGTGCATCACTTGCACTCCTTTTTGTCATGCTGTTCTGTACTGTGACATTTTGAAAAAAAATATCATGGCCAATTTAACTAGCTTTGATTTCCACTTGACATATAGAAATGTCTTTTTAATTTTGTACAGTTTCTGCCAGATGAAATACGACTGCACCGAAATTTCAATTTTAATCTCCTTGATCACCATCTGTTGACATAAGTTTATATCTATCATACAAGATTATTAATCATTAAAAAACTCCAACTATGAGTTGTGCTCCATTTGTGAGAACTGAATTCCAGGACGTGGACACCAGAAAGTAAAATGATATAATCACAAGTTACAAATTACAAACACGTTTATTGATCTTTATGTATAAAACAAAAGTACATTAGATACTTTTCATAGGGAGGAAAATTACAATGAATTTGTGCAGAATGTGCGTATATAGATAAGGAGAAAAAGATTGGAAAAGGAAGAAGTTAAGGATCTATCTTAAGAAAATTGTTCCTTGACTATTATCTAACACAATCCGGGGATGTCGTGCCTGCGAATATGTATTGGTACAAAAAATTCAATATCGCCTTTGGAATCGAGAATTAATGTCAAAATCTTGCGGTGCCAAATAACTTGCCTTTCTTTTCAATATGTCGTTGCCATTTTCCTGCTTCTAAAAAATACTGAACCTCTTGTTCTTTTGCAACATAAGATACATGTACACATTGGACAGCATTTCTGGAACTACTGAACTTACGTTGCTTTTTTTGCAGCCATGTGACACGAATCACGACCATCGATGATCCGAGGGATGAAGGTGAATATATCGAGGCACCTCAACCCCGGGAGGTGGAACTTGTCCGAGATAAGCAGCTTGGCTTTGGCTTTGTTGCTGGAAGTGAAAAGCCTGTCATTGTCCGTTTTGTCACTGAAGGTAGGTTTTTTTAAAGACTCCATATTCCCCTGCAGGGTGTTACCTAAATTCCTGCCAAAAAATACAATATCATTTCAAGATGGAACTTTAACTGGGAGGGAATTGAAATGTTTATGTGACATACATGTACAGTAATAGAACCATCAACACTAGGGAGGTTTCGCAAGCGCCCGGTTAGCCAATACGACGACGTTTACCTATTGTTTGGGTATACCCACACAATAGATACACTTCGTCGTAGGGCCTAACCGGGCGCATGCGAAACCTCCGTACTGGCGTGTTGTTAACATCTGCACTTTAGTGCAATTTCTAGCTGAATTAGGTGAGAGTGACCTACATGTACTTTTGATGAAACAGGTCAAGGTCATATTGTGTGCCTGCCTGGTTACACTGCCCTGTCTAGGCTGGCAGATATTAAACGCAGTCGATTTCTTACTACACGTGAAAGAACAACTGTTTTTACTTTCTTGCAGCTAATGGTGGCACAACGCCGACAGATCCGTCCAATTCTTGATGAAATTGTAATATTCTAATGTTGAAAAGAAATGCACCCCTTGAGAGTTAGCAATGTGAACAAATCCGAGGCCCTTTCACCAATATTTCTACAGAAGACGCAATGGGCGTGATAAAAAGATTCATTTCCATCACGACTACAGCATTGGTGTCATTTATCAATATGAACTAGAGCTTGTATCATTAAAGCTTTAAGAACACTGAATGTAACGGACGGATATCTGTGGGCGTTGTGCCACCATTAGCTGCAAGAAAGTAAAAACAGTTGTTCTTTCTCGTGTGGTAAGAAATCGACTGCGTTTAATATCTGCCAGCTAATTTACCTTTTTATGCGAATGGTGGTAAAAATGTTGCGAAGCATTATTCTCAAAGGCTGTTCTTTTCTGTCATTATTAGCACAGCTGCCGTTCTTGTAATGTTGTTGCTGTGTTTTTGGTCTCCTGATGAGGACAGGCATTTCCGTTTTCGCTGAGGAATCTTTTGATGTCGAGACAAAGTTGTCAAAAACGCCAATAACGTCCCTCTTTTCATGATAAAGATTCGCGCATTATTCAGTCTCTAGATATCCGCCGTCTGCTTGCATCGCCAGTCTTGTTCCGTTTCCCAACCACTGTGAACAAATGTACAAAACATGTACATGTATATGCCGAAAGAAGAGTCCATTATGTTTCTCAACATGGGCCTGTATCAGCTATACATGTATGGAGGCATTAAAATCTGCCTGTTACCATCCTAAATAAGAAAGACCCTGTCAGTGGACCGTTCCCTCTGACTTTATATCCACATTGATAAACAGATATCAGATCTGGCTGCTTGAGATTGAACTCTTTCTATCGACAAATACTTACACTGCATTGATGTGCACGTCATAACACAAAAGCATTCAGAGCTTGCACACTGGCATCTACTCAAACTGCAAATGTACGGTAAATAAAAACGAAGCGACTGCGCCGAATCTATCACACTCGATCATCCTTATCTAACTGTCGGCATATTGTCATTTGAGGATGACACAGACAGTCGATAGAGTCCGTGAATGCCTGCCTCTAGGTAGGAGATGATTGATCGGAAGAAGGACCACTGAAGACAGCCAATGTGATCTGTAATCTTTGGTGAATTGATATAGATATGGCAGATGGTAAAGGAAACGAAGAGGGCGTTTCTTAAACTGATTGATTGTCGACTTTATGACAGAATACTAGAAACTACTTTTGCCTCAAAATAGGTTACCGTTTTATTTTATTTGATGTTTATATAAATGATTCAGGACTCGCCAAAATGACAAACACATAAGATGTCCGCCTGCATATCGTGACCCAATCCCGTTCCCAAGGTCTTCCTCATCCGTAAACCTCGTTCCTCTCCACCGTCGGCGACCCTGGCGAACACAGTCTCAAAAATTACTCTCATAAGGATTCAGACAAGGTCTGCGTCTGTTCCTTAACGAAAAGTACATATAACGTGAAAGAACCATACGACGTTGCTAGTATCACTATTTTTTTTACATTGGTGAAAGCAGCAGATGTAATACTTCATCGCCACACATTGTGGTTACAAACCACGACTCACTTCACCGGAACCAGTTGCTACAGAATGTATGGGTGTTACTTTTTTTTAGTGGAGACAGGCCATTGCTGTTGCACAGGATAATGTTTTAGCGTGATCATGGTCTGATGTTGGTTTTTCTCTGTCTGGTGGACAGCCATTTCTCAGGTTTCATTATGCGGTAGACTATTCTTATCTCAAGAGAGGGTGGGTTTCGTATTATATACAAAACACGTCGTTGGAAAGAGGGTGGTTTCATTGATGTGGGAGCAGCCATATGGTAGCCTACGTTTGGGTTCATTTCATCGGTGGTCAATTTTCAGTGTTGTTGTGTGCTATCAAACTGACAATTTGGAAGTAAATTCCAAAAAAGTTGTCGACAGTTAAAACTAAGCTTATCCAGTTGCTTATAGAGTATGCGATTCGTTTGAACAGTTGGTAATGTCTTCCTGCTACAAGTATTTTTATGGCGTGCTACATGTCCTTTAACTTCAGACCAAAAAAAGGCAAATATATGTATGCTCCTAATGGTATAGGAAAATGCTGCCTGCTCACATACACGTTGCTTTTTGGATTTCAGCGAGGTTAAAGGTGACGTCATTTTGTTCTTACTAATAGCATGACAACTGACTTTTAGACTACACTGTAGCTCGAGGATATGTCCACTCAAGTTTCACCAAATATGATTTCGTTCCTGCTCCTATGATACCAGGAGAAGCCCAATAAGGACATCAAGTATAACCTTTTTATTAAAGCTTAGCGACAAGGGAAGTTAGCTAACATGTAATGCTTAGTTGTCTCAGACGAATATGATATTTTTCAATATGTACTTGTTGCACGTTTATTGCTTTTGAAAAAAACACATAAAAGTGGCAGACACAGCGAAGAACGTCTTTGAAATGGAGGCCCCTTGTCAATAATGAAAAAGATATATGTAACTTATTTTGTTCAAGGTCATACCTGCCTAAAAGGTTTCTTTCGGCAGACAGGCGTAAAGGTGAAAGTGTTGAAAAAAGGGTCGAGTTTTCTTAAAAAGACGTCCATTTATAATAGTCATTTTATGTTTACTATTTTCGACTGAATTAATCGTACTCTGATCATTAAGCCTTAGACTATGGAACAGGCCTACTCCTCTGAAATATTATCTGACTCCTCTCAACTAACCAGATTTATTTCTTTGCTAATCTGATCAAATCTGAAATATTATGCAAATCGGTTATTATCTTCGACCGGATTTCCAGTAACGGTTAACTCTGCAATCGACATAGCATTATTCTTTTGTCTGGTGTCATCAGCATTGAAGGTCCTTTTTATTGAACTCATGAAAATCTCATTCGTCTAAAAATTTCCCAAAAGACAACCCCCATGCCCACTTATAATTTATAGAGAAGAATTCTTTCTAAAGCAATATTCATCTCGCACTGTGGTGAAATATCGCCAATTTCAAGGCTATTGCGTTCCACTGCAGCGAATGAGACATTAATCTGTTGGGTTCCCATTGTGATCAACAGTGTGAAATACGAGCGTACCGTCTAATTCTTCTGGTGGCGTATTGAAGAAAATTCTCGTGAGATACGAACAGGATGCACATCCCTTATCACCAGTACATTAGTCGCCCGCAGATGTTTGAGAAACTTGTAGGGTCTTTTGTAGTTCACGCTGTGAATATGACTCGGCCACTTTTCCACCCTAGTCAAGCTGGTATTACTTGGTGTGATATTTCGTCCTGCAGACAATCCCCCTGTTGAATCGATAAACTTTAGTATGTTTATTTTTAAACTTTTTCTACCAGATTTGCTTGAATAAAAAGTTTGAAGAATAAAGATGGGTTCTGTTACAACCAGCAATCTTCACGAAAAACATTGTCAGCAACATCACACTAAAAATAGCAACCAAAGAGCTACCGCTAACACCAAAACCAGTAATGTTGAAGAAATGCACTGATGAAGGATGAACGCTGTTGTGATAAGGCATCAGTACCCTCAACATCTCACTGGACATACATTAGGTGCACGCATTGCTATGACGACATAAGCAGGAAGATGGGTCACACGCTCGGAGAGTGGTAGAAATAGAACTCGAAGTTGTGCCATCATCATTTCATTATATGCTAGATAAGAGGGGTACCCTTATCCCTTGAGGTACAACTGTACACTCCTGTAAACTTGATCTTATCATATTGATATGTTTGTGGAGGGCCTGGTGGCATGTCTTGAGGTAATCACTGATTTCCTCAAAATATTGTCCCATTACTCAAAAATGTCATTTTTGGAGTCAATAAAGGTACGATGGCACACTCTCGTCTCAACAGCTATGGGCTCTATCGACATCTTTATCATGAACAATATTGGCCAAATTCAACATATCTGCTTGAAGGGACTTTTAATGGATGATGTCATATGGACATTGTGCAGTCAGCGCGTACGTGCACAAAATCCTTTCCATCTGGTTGGGCACTGTGGCAATGGTAACATGACATTGGCCTGTTTTCCTCTCTCCTCAGTATCTCACTGGAGCACTCTACCTTTAGGTGATCTGTGATTGCGCCTCTGGCAGGGCAACATCGATGTAGATAATATCCCGATCAGTTTCCCGTCCCTCAGGGTAACATTTGACGGGTTAGAAATGATTGGCTGTGTTCGATATGATCGCATCATTTTCTGATAGTCCATATTGTTGCCCCGTCTACGGAACATTTGGTCGGAGATGTTATCTTCTTGGGTCATTATTGCTTATCCATACATAAAAATCCAATCATACAAAGGATTTGTTTAGCATAAATACTTCTGTGGGTGGTGATACAGTCAGACTGCTTTTCAAAATGGCTGTTGCATTCTCTCTGATACAATCTCTCCAAACAAAAATGTCAGTATGCCTCCAGCTCTCTCGACATCCGTGTACTCGTGCCTTCACCACACATCACTTCATTCCTGGTGCTGCAAGTCATCTATATTCACGTTGGCAAGGAATTGTTGACTAGATACTGCTTTCACCTCGTTTACCCTACCATTGCCTGGTGAATTACTGGATCAGACGTCAATGCTTCTTTTACATGGCTAGCATTCCAATAATACTTGATAAAGCAAAGGATACCCTTGGGGTTGTACACCATTACGGCTATAGCGGCTGTCAACTATTCTCGTGATGGATAGCATAACTTCGCCTGTTAATGGGAAGAACGGTAAAAAAAGATTTCATTGCACCGGCTACTATCTGTCGACAATGCCTCATTTGCTCTAGTATTCAAGACTGTCACGTGAGATCGACTTTGGATGTGTGATACATACATGTACTACCAAAGGGAGAAGACACAAGAACATTTTGGTCCAATGTTGGTCTGAACGAGAATACCTGATTCGTTCGCACAGTTTAATATTAGCAAAAATTCATAAGCTTAGGAATTTTTGATATGAGGAACTTAGAAGTGTACACTTCGTTCGAGACAGTAAAAAAGACTGCAGGTTTACGAATTTTTCTTGACCTGCGTCAGAAATTTGGGCTACAAAAAGAAGCATTTGCTGCAAAAATATGTTGCAATTCATATTCGTCTGAAATTGTATTGTAGTCTGGTCTATAGTAGGAAAATTTGAATTTTGTTTTTGAAATTGTGTTCTTTAGAAAATCGGTAATTATGAGTGCACTGAGAAATCAATGTGTATAAATAATGCACATTCCCAACCTTTTTAGTAACAGACAAGATTGCTTCCAGCAACTCACATCTGTTCCACAACCGAGATACCTCCATACTCTCTCCCTACTTGTTTGTGTCCATGTGAAGCATGTTGGCAGGGAGAGACGAGTGTGTTGGATCAATATAACAGTGTTATTACCAGAGCAGCTGGTTCCTTTGTCAGTTCCGATGGTTCTTGGGAGGACATATCTTCACAGGCCCCTAGCAACGGCGAATTGTACATTCTAAATAAGGAAGACAGCATCAATTTGTTTCGCTGTGAAGAGAATTACAAGCGAGTACATATACACAATAAGTCAGATTATTCTCTCAGCTTTGTCTCTGCTATTGTGTAGAAGTATCAACACATGCATTTGTTGTTACTTAGTATGGTACACCAAATTGCAGTTGTAAGGTCACAGAGAACTGGCTTTGCCAGCAGTCCACATTCTTATTATATCAAAAAGTGTCAGTGTCATGACTTGGATTCGAAGATATCAGCCTGCTTGTGGTCAACAATGCCGAACATCGTCAACAGGCCAAACTGGACCCCGGCAATACCAGAACACTTTGACCTTACAATTATGTGATTGGTGGGCTGATGAAGGACATAATGTACATGTGTAGGCCTACATGTACATGTAAGATTGTGTTGTTGAATAACTTCATTAACAATAGAAAACTTGCAGTGACCTCATTTCAAATGCCTTTAAAATTACTGCTTTAAGTCGTATATTAAATACCGGTAATCCAATATAAACCGAAAAGATACCAACCTTTGATTCCTTACTAGAAATTGGACCATCTGCATCAGGCTTCACCCCGCCTCCTTTCCTTGTCATTGGAACTGTAGATCGAGTGAACTTGACCTCCATATAGGAAGTAATTGCAGATAAAAGGAGATTTGCCCTGAAGCCAGCTGCTCCCTGCATCTTCTTATAAGGGTCACTATACCCAACATCCCTGTGCAACACGGAGATGCATGGTGGTATATCCATGCATTTGATAATATTTGACAAGTGTGGAGGGTTTATTGGGTCCAATACTACGAATTCATGGCAGTTTTACCTCAAAATTTTTATGTTAAAACCATTGGGACCGGAGCTCTGCAGACAACCAGCATGGCGATAGATTCTCAAAATATCTGTAACAATTTAATTCAATCACGTACAGTTACGGCTAATTAAGTGATCCAAATACGGTAACAACTGTACATGCAGCTCAACGAAGAAAGAAACTTGCTCAATTCCGACCTTATTTTTTACAGTTTCTTTGAATGCAAAAATGACTTATCCCCAGTGTCCCTATCGGTTTGAAGCTGTTTAATTTGGTGCATATCTTATCTTGTGCAGGTGGTCCTAGTGAAGAAAAGCTACTCCCAGGAGATCAGATCTGTGAGATAAACGGCGAAGATGTCAAGAAGGCGCCGAGGGAATATGTCATTGATCTCATTCGGTAGGTTGAACTCATTTTTTCATTTCTTTTTTAAACCATGATGCAGTATGATATACGACTGCTTTATTGTCAAGTAAATCAGATCCAGTCCAATATTGTCTGCTTTAAGCAAGAAGACAGCAGTTGGAGATGGTTGACCTTTTGCATCCGATACTACTAGTATCAATTGGAAATCTGCCAATACAGGATTCTTTTTAAGCAAACCAGTGGGTAGAATGGAAGGTTCTGATGTTACGCATAGGTGTACCAGTCTTCAATTAGACCCCCTGGTTAAGAAGCATGATTAACATTAAGTGCTTCAATCCTCTTGTCAACTTTCTAATTTGATAGGATCTGAGATAATGAAAATTGATCTCTTTGTTCGTGAAGGCGATCAGTGTTTATTAGAATAGGAGTATGAATGATGGTTCAGTGATTGCTGTTAATCTTAGATGGCGACAGGCAGTGCCTTGACTCATTTTCAGGAAAATACCAGATTTGATAGAAAATTCCATGAGAAGACACATGTTGCATGTACACCTTGCACTCCAGAAAATTAAAACAAATATTGGTTCCAGATCTCACCGCTGGGGCTTGCCTCAGTGAGATCGGTATGGCCTGTCATCCGTATTACGTCAGCCGAAAGAAAACGCGTTGATTGGTCGGCGTTTACTCATCTGAAACCAATCAAATTTTAGCTCACCTGGTGAGCTCTTGGTGGTGCAGCGTCCGTCGTCGTCCGTCAGCATGGCACGTTTCGTAACCGCTGGGGCTATTGATTTGAAACTTTGTATACGTATGTGCCGTGACATTCCAAAAGTCAACACATTGATGAGCATTGACGTAACTAGTGACTTTTGTATTGTGTTGATGTGACATTTGAAAATGTGTTGACTTTTGGAATGTCACGGCACATTCGTATACCTCTAGGTTAGATGACCTATGACACCAAGTTTCGTTCCGATTTGAGTCTTGGCTTGGTCACTAGGTGGCCAAAACCCAAAACACAAAGAGTGCAGTAACACCTAACTACTTGAAAAATATACTTTGGCTTCATTTAACCAACAGCGGGTTTTCATTCGGCTGCTTTTCCAGACTATCGCGTGAATAGGCGACAGGCAATACCGATCACAGTATAAGCTCTAGCGGAGAGATCGGGAACCAATCTATGTACAGTATTATAACATTGGTAGACTGTTTCATGAACAGACAATCTACCGTACTCCATTTGGCTAGTCCCAATTTTCTGTATCTTCCTGTCTGCAACATATGTCATGCTCAAGGGAACATTATCAGTGTCTTCCGGATGACAGCCTTGGTCTCATTGATTTAGTCAGATGCATACGTGTATCACTGGTAATGGCAATTGTAAGCCTTACTCCTGTAATAGCACCCAGGCTGTCATACGCCAGATCAGTTCACCACCAGAGGCTGCGCTGAGTACCCTTTTAAGCAGGCAATATGAAACTTGCAGTACCTCAGAGTATAAAGCGAAGTGGTGATTGCAGACCAATGGAAACGGATTTCATTCCTATTCCACACTTCACTCTGTCATTTATGTCCGCTAGTACGAAAATGAAATTCACGCTGTCAATAAGTATATATGAAGTCTGCTCTCCTTTAAGAAACATCATCGAGATCCAAGCTGATAAAGTGCTTAGTGACAAGCAAAATGCACTCACTGGAAAGCCAAAATCAAAATCCATTATTTCTGTAAGCCATCTGGTGGGTACTCGTATCCTCTTGATCTGCTCAATTAACCTGGATATGAACTATAAAATGCTTGATTCCATTCTGTCATCACGTCTGGCCAGGTCGGTCGTGCCGGAGACCCTTATCACTGATCATCTAAGTTCACAAATGGAAGCGACCCATCCGTGATTTACCATGGATATCCCTTCCCAAACACCCGACCCCAGTGCAAATCGTATCCTAATATTGGCCTTGTTATCATTGTACTAATGAACCGGTATTGTTGCCTTCGCTGATGGTACCGACACTGACAGAATCAAATTAGGATGGCCAATGAAGTGAGAGCTGTCAGCTGGGGTATCGGGGTGATGATGTGATGTCTTCATAGCCGGATACACTCACCTCGATCGTGATTTCATTTGTTTAAGTGTTGACGGTGTCCCCTGCGTCTTGTGTGATACTTCCCCAAGTCCCCCACTCGCCAACTTTACCTGTACTTGCTGTACCTGGGCTACCAAAATGACTGGGGTGGCGATGATATTTTCAACAGACCTCGCCAGCGTGGCGAAGACCTTTCAAAAGAGGGGTGATAGATACATCTCTTTGACATCCCTGAGCATGTTTATGATGCAAAGACTGCATGTAACAGGTTCCTGCAACCCCTACACTTGAAATAGGAACAGTCCCAAACCAGACACAACAAAGTCACGTGGTCAGTGTCGAGTCAAAACAAGAGCACATGGTCATGCCTTAGTACTGGTCATGCGTAGTAGTCGTGCACCCTCCATGCTTCACATGCGCTATAAACCAAAAACCCGGCGAAATTTGAGCCGCAACCGCGACCTCTCTCGCCGTGTTTAGTAACTAATGAAATGTAGTAGGCCAACTGAAAATAGGCGTGAGCACGTGGCGGGTTTTTTTCAAGCACGGGGAAGACACCGTGTCTCAAAAAACCCGCCAATTTGGGATAGGGGGAACTAAGGCTTATGTGACAGGTTTCAGTTTCCTTCCAACAGGCTTTTTTGCATTTCCGACAAAATTGGTCGTGAGGTGAAAGGAGGATTAAAAGCAGTATTTAGCTGACGTATATCAAGTTTCCCCTTCACTGCCTGCACGTTTTGTGATGAAATTTCTCACGCCTGATGCTGCATTTTGGATTACACAATGTTGCTTTGGTTTGTGTTGCATAAAAATCAAACCAGTGCAATTCATTGGTTTCTGGGCATCAAATTTCATGCCTTGGAAACAGCACACATCAGACAATTTATCGGATGCCAATAGCACGCAATCATGTGCACGTAATGTGCAGTGATCTGTTCTGTGCATAACAAAAGCCACCTGATATTAAATCTGTCTGTGCAGACCATTGAACAGTTTCTGCAGATTTTTATCTTTCAACAAAAGAATACAAAAATACATTGCTTGTGGTAGTGGTTGTAGGCTTAAAGGCCTGTCTACACCATCAACATTTCCAAAACATTTCAAAAACATCCAGCTGCAACACTTCCAAAACACTTTTGTTTTCGGTTTGTTGCACAGTGTGGACTGGACCTGCAACTTTTGCAAAACAATTTGAAAACATGTTTTGATAATGTTGCAGAGTGTAGACCAACCCCGAAACAAGCCGCAACATTTCCAAAACAGTTTTCAAAATGTTTTGTCGCAGAAATGTTTTGAAAATGTTGATGGTGTAGACAGGCCTTCAGTAGTTATAAAATGACTATAAAGATGGTGCAGTCTGCTGTAACGTTTTTGAATATTCCCCATCTGTGAGTGTCACCCTAGCATTACATGTACATGTACATGTATCTGCCGGACTAATCTACGACTTGACAACAGTGAACACACAGGAAAAAGTGTCGATCTATCTACCATGGAAACACTGGTAGATGTCTCACCGATTCTTCTGTAAGTTAAATCATCTTCAACGGATTTGTTTTGAAATTCAGAGGGCTGAAGAAACGTTCAAAAAAGAACAATGCCATTTTTAGGAGGAACAATCCATTGTGACTCTATGTGTAAGGAGCCACGTTGTATTGTACATGTACAATGTACGAGCGCGTTTTAGGGTGTATTGCTACCACGAGAACACTGATAATCATGCAATCCGCTTTGTCAACCTTTGAACCGTGATTTTCAGAGCTGCTGCGAGCAATCATAATTACAAGATCAAAGAGAATTTTTTTTCAGTCCATGCTGAAGACGAACATGATTCAAAATGACATGATTAATGTGATGTAAATTTCAATGCTTAGAAGTTCGAGGTTACAAGTTTGAGGGGTTTGGGTTTGAGGCTATTAGGAAAATGGAATCTGTTTCTGATCACCGGGAATGCAATGACTAGTTTTTTTTTT
>NMRB01000176.1:393625-465790 GCA_002633025.1 Notospermus geniculatus | reverse complement strand
GGTCTTCATACACAATATTGATTCAAATGAAAGTTTTAGACTAATAGTGTAACAAACCGCTGATTAACGAGGCTTCCAACAATATTGAACATTCATGATTTAAACCTCGAAGTATCCTATAAAAATTTATGGGCGAATTTTGAGTGGTACACGTTTACAATGTTAACTATTTGATATAACTTTGCGAGAAATTTCATAATAGTGTGAATAAAATGCACATTTTTCAATTGGATTGATATTCTTTCAATGGGCATTCTTCAAAGAGTCGACCTGCTTTGCAGCATTCAGAAAATCACAATGCTTGTAATCAACGGGTTAAAGCGCTGTTTCTCGCAAAGAATAGGAGATTTCCTCCCAGCAAAAAATCAGGGTTGCTCAACTGTGAACTTTTGTTACAATTCCATATCATGTCAATTTCAATTCGATTGAAATTGACAGTTCTGATATGTGAAATGGCAAACTAATTTTCCAGCCAACTGATAGCCATCAGCCAACTTGTAACCTCTAATGTTACGAGCTTTTAAGACAAATTCTGTCACCGAATTTCCTTGATCAAATTTGATGTCCCTATCATAGATGTCTGTATCGCTGTCTGAAAGGTGTGTGTTTCACCCCGTGATGGTTTTGTCTCCCTTGTTCCCGCCTTCAGTGTTGCAGCAGCTCCGGCGACTGCGACAGCAGCGGCGGCAGCAGCAGCAGCAGCAGCAGCATGATACTCACCCAAGCATCATCCACGTTTATCTTTTTTGCTACATTTTGACTCGAAGTCGCAGGAAGTCACAGATGCTCGAATTCTGCGCTAGACCTGTCACATTTGCTATTTGATCCTCGCTGTCTCCCGATGCTATGAATAATGAATAAGATTCTTGTTTGGTTCAAAGCTTATTGATGGAATTCTCTATCATTTGTGACAGGAGTCGTTTCGAACAAAAATACCGCTTCGAACAAAATCCCCCATGAAGTGTTGAATGCATGGAAATTTGATAGTTCTAAAGCCTTTCACACTCTTCTTCTAGCCTGCATGGTGTATTTACTCACATTTCTCTTTGAATTTCAGAGAAATTGCCCCCAGTGATAAACATGGGAGTCTTTTATCCACTTTAACCCACAGGTTACATTTCCCACAGTCCTGCACTGGAAAACAAGAACTACATGTACATTTCATGACATCCCCCACCCTTTTTTGGGCACTTCGTTTTGTGCTGAGCGGCCTGAATTGACTCCTTCACTTGCCACCAGGGGGGAAATCGTACAAAAACAGTCAATTTGGAAAATAGATAAAAAACACAGCACGCTTTGTTCGGTTACTATGCCTCTTTGACCTACATTCTTCTAAATTGGTAAAGGTGGCCCTGCTAGACGACTTCTCAAGAGAAAAATATTCTTGAGTTCGAAAATAATATGGCCACCAGGGGCAATGCCCTCATACCATCCTTCCTTAACAACTGCGCACACAGGTGGGCACAATGGCCTTGGACATTTCATATCTGATACTGGGTATCCACATTGTGATTTGACCGTATAAATGACACAGTGGCGATATAAGCGACTTCACAAAAAGTGTGATTTTGGTATCTGATGACAAACTACAGAGGAACCTCCCTTAGCGGACACCTCTGCCAGGAGGACACCTCTCTATTGAGGACACCAAAGTTCAGTCCCAAATTGACTGTTTCTAGTCATTTTATACCTCTGTAATCAGGACACCTCTCAATTAAGGACAGCATATTGTCAGTCCCAGAGGTGTCATTAATAGAGAGGTTCCACTGTACATGTAAGTACTAATCTTGCCTCAGTAAAAAAACAGGGCATCAGAATAGAAATCCTGTCTTGCAGGTGAATAATAGCATGTGCCCAGAGACAGCAGCAGCATCCGAAGACATGAAAGCTAAATTGATTCGACACTGAGTGCTCCTAAGACAGATATCAGATTATCAGGAAAGAAAATTCTGTCACACACCTCCTAATGACCTGGGACGTGTTCTGATGTGATTTCCAATGCAAGTTACGTCTGCGAGTCGTGCAGCAGCATGTCTCAGCAGCCGCCTCATCAAGAATGCTTGTAAAAAAATATTGAATTGAGACTGATGCTAACAGAATCATGAACTAGCAACTCGATGTGGTGGAGCAACAAATGGCTAGGTTATTTTATATTGAATTGCATCAAGCCCATTACTACATGTAGGTGGCAAAGAGAATATATTTGGCCACGATTGACACATTGCTTATGCACTGATCACACCTGTGATGAAGAGTAGAAACCAGAATAGGAAGACAACAACTAGGAAAGGGTGTCCATCCAGCAACACATAGTCATCACCTTTTGGAAGAGAAAATAATGTAGCAGTCCTTACTGAAAACTTAAAACACTCTGGTCTTCTTTCGACGTTCTTTCTGTGGTACCGGTACCTCAAAAGCCTTCAAAGTGCCTGCACAGAGATGTCTCCTCATCAACAGATTACCTGGAAAAACTGGATTGAAAAGTATCTTATCAGTGAATTGCCAGAGTCAACACCTTTTGGAAAAGAAACATAATCAGGCAGTTTGAGTCCAACATGTCCAAGCAGAACTAAAGATTCTCTGGTATTCATCCGGTGTTATTCGTTCTGTGATAAATCTAAAAATGCCTGCACTGAGATATCTACTTATCATCAGATTATCAACCAAACCCGATCGAAAACATAGGAATCACATTCATCACTCTTCTCCCTGTACACAGGAATCTGCAGCAATGCAAACATCACTTCAGTGAATTCAGAATGCAATGGACGGAATTCTCAGGATGGTTTTTTATTGGGTTTGATGTTGAGAACTGATATATAATCAGTCTGGAAAACTTTTCAAATTGGCGTTCAGATTGATGTGGCGTGATATGAGATCCGATCACTGTGACGACTGATTTATGGCTTTTCGTCTCAGGATGTCAGATGGATTTGTTACAAAGTTTCATCTTCGCCTCGGATTGGGGGTTGAAAATTGCAGTTTGTGATTGGAATGTTGAGTGGACTATGGGTGAGACTGGCTTTGATATGGGGTTGTGCAGCCATACATGTACTTAGGCCGTTTTTTGCCTTTTGTGTTCGCCCTACAAACCCAAGGCAGTCTGGGTTTGGGGAAGTTTCGTAGGAAGGTGTCATACCGAAAAAACTTCACCAGCGTATGGTCCTTTACCTTTAAGGCAGTTCACATAAGCAAAGATTTTTTTCTTTATCAGCTTGGCCCGTTGCACTTTCAGGCTGCTTTCTTCATCGGCATAGTCCTTACAGTTTCAGGCATCTCACAGAAATAAAGGATTTTTTTCTTTCTCAGCATGATCATTACATTCAGGTACCGTACCTCACAGAAACAAAGGATTTTTGTCCTTTATCAGCATGGTCGTTACAGTTTCAGGCACCTCATATAAACAACGATTTTTTCGTTATCAGCGTGATCCTAAAATTACAGGCAGTCACAGAAGCAAAGGATTTTTCTCTTTATCAGCTTGGCCCTTACAGTTTCAGGCAGCTCCCATAGTCAAAGGCTTTTTTATTCAGGCCCTGTCACCAGCTTCCTTGGCATCAGGAACTGGGCTGGAAAATCGAAGTTGTTCTATCGCTACATTATTCACTCATTCCACATCTTGTACGAATCCAACATGCCAAAACCTTTACTCCTAATGCTCCCTTCTTTCTATTCCGACCTTGCAGCGGTCCACCACACTACCTATATTCCTACCTCTATTGTCCCCTGCTTCTCTATTTCCTCTCAGGTAAAGGGACCACCACGCTGACAGCCTGGGTATGCCAACCTTTGATGTCTCTTGTCCGTTCTTTATCTTCCGATCTTCCGGGAGTAAAGCAAATCGACAATATGACAACCTTTAATCTGTCTGCTTTGTCATTTCATTTCAGATCTTGTCAAGAGGCCATAACACTGACAGGTTGCCAATGTTTGATGCGCCCATATTTTATTCATTTTTGTCAAATTTTGTGTACTATTTGTACCTCTAGTCTAATGTCTAATGTCTCTCTGTTTCTCGTTCTCATTTCAAATCTTGTGAAGGGGACCAAACTCTAATGTTTCTACTTCTTTTCCTCATTTCAGATCAGGTGAAGTGTCTACTCAAACATTATGCCAGCCTACTTTCTACTTCTTTTCTTTATTTTTGGTCGGGTGAAGAGTACACGACTCAGGCAGTATGCCAACCTTTAATCTTTCTATTTTCTGTGCCTCGTTTCATAATTCGTGAAGAGACCACTACTGACAGTATGCCAACCTCCAAATGTTTCGGCTTCTTTGATTCCTGTCGTACCTTGTGAAGATACCACTACTGTATGCCAGCCTCTAACGTCGCTGCTTCTTTGACTCATTTCAGATCCTGTAAAGAGTCCATCACTTTAACAGTCTGCCAACCTTTTGCTGATAATGTAAGTAAGCTAGTCGTGCAGCATGTTCAATCCACATCGAACCTGAGACCCGACACACCTGCCTCTTACCGTAATTAAATTAATGATTGTTTGTCTCGTTTATCAAAGTGAACTCTGTTTCTGTTTGTGGCCCACAACCAATCACCATGCTGGTGTCGATCAATTTGTTGGCCTTAAAGTGAAGAAGGAGACGTTAACGTTTTTTTTTCTCGCCTTCCAGTCGAACAGAAAGTCTGCCATCCTCACTGCAGCCAAAAAGGCACGATTAAAGTCCAACCCATCCAGAGTCCGTTTTGCAGAAGCTGTCACTGTTAATGGTGATAAAATTCTCACTCATGTAAGTCCTTCGATGTGGTGGTTAGAGGTCTTCTACAATATCCTGGTTACGTTCTGATACTTGCCACAGTTCTGCAATAACATAATATTCTGACATGTTTTGAAAACAAAATCATATAATAGAAATTATCTTGTTGGTTTCAGCCGTCCAACAATGAAAGCTATGTCCCCTTTATGCCAAATGTTCTCAAGGTTTTCTTAGAAAACGGACAAACCAAGTCTTTCAAGTATGATAGTAAAACAATAGTAAAGGTGAGTCATATTCATTTGACAGTTTGTAGAAGAAAACCAACCAAAATTTCATCAAATGTGAACTAATTTAGAAGGCCAACAGTTGGTATTCCGTTCCGTTCCCTCTTGATCAGTTGCCCTCGCGGGTTTTCATGATGGCGAAGAGGTGGTCCTCCTGTCAGACAACGTTGGTGCACAGAGAGTTGTTAATGTGTCCCCATTTAATGCATGCTTTGAGGCTATATAGTCACCAAGAATCGTCATGAATGTTACTGACATTCCATTACAATAGAGTACCCTAGTGATCCAGACTAATGAATGTCAGCCGAAACTTTAGAGTACGGTACGTTTTCAAATGTTGTTTTCTCTAGTATTGTTTCAAAAACAACTACATGTACTCTCGTTTCCAAGTGAATAAGAATAGTATTTCCAGAACATAACTCTAGTTTCTAAATGAAAAAGAAAAGTACATGTACTTCAAGAACCATAACTCTAGTTTCTAAGTGATAAAGAAAAGTAGGCCTACTTCAAGAACAATAACTCTAGTTTCTAAATGAAAAAGAAAAGTACTTCAAGAACCATAACTGCCGCTTCTAAATGACTGAGAAGAGATCTTCTCTCATTGATTACTTTAAATGATGTTAATTGGATGACCTTATCGTCTGATCTCATCACGTATGAGCCACCTCACAATCACCCCAGTTCCTTATTGTTATCATAAAGGCAAAACCAACATCAGCCCAAATTTTCTGGTGTTAGGCTATTAACTGACTAAGCTTTCTTGGTTATCAAGAGTGTACTCAAGGCTCATACAACGATCCCCACCAATTCGAACCTACATAACTCTAGTTCTTCTTTGGTAGGGCGTGCCTTGGCAAAATTTCAATCTCGGCTTTCTCTATTTTCTCCTTATTCTTTTCTAGGATGTACTCTTCTCTCTCCAAGAGAAACTGAACATTGCATGTGTTGACCATTTTGCGTTGGTGCTACAAGACATGAGATCGCCCTCTCATGGCAAAATGAACATCCTCAGGGAGGATGAGACGTTATCAGAGGTAAAGTGATTCCTCCTCGACGCTTATCTTCCACAAAGAAATGCTTATTATGTTATGACATATCAATTGTATACAGTGTATATGGTAGTAGGCTCTACATGTACATGCATGTGTACATGTATTTACAATTTATTATTGTCTTTGTTGTTTGCCCCTATCATTTTGGAAGCGTTGCAAATATACGTGTATGCATACCTACTACCACCAATTTGATTGTTTTATGAACAATTCTTATAAAGCACGTTTCATCCATGAGCAAAGTTTTGTTCATTCCTCCACAACATTATTGAACATGGTTTCGCCGAATCTTGATCGTCACTCTTGAGTCTCTGAGCTGAATCCCAGTTCATTGAATATGCAGAATATAAAAAGGGTTATTTGTTTGTAATTACTGCCCTGGGATGGACACTTGCACTCACATATCTTCTCTTACCCCGAACACTCTCCTTAAAATGTACGTACATGTACGTTGTACATTTCAGCTTGCATCACGGCCAGGTGCACAACATTTCAAATGTCTATTCAGGGTAGCATTTGTCCCAAAGGATGCCTATGACCTTGTCAACAAGGATAAAACAGCATTCGAATACTTCTACTTACAGGTATAAGTTTCCAGAGTTTTTTTTTACTTCTAAAATTTAATCTGCATGCTGCAGCCGTTTCAGGTCATAAGCTTTGCGTACCGTTTCGATTTTATTGGATCCACAGTTTAAATAGTAGGCTGTATTGAATAATTCCACGGATCACAAACTATTCATGGATTTAACTCTCAATTTAACCGTGCATTGACGAGTAAGTTATGGATCATAAACCGTTTCGCTCCTTAGTTCAAATTCACATTTGTCACTTTTACCATCCTATCCATTTAGTTGTGAGGTTTGCAAAACAGGGTCAACACAGATTATCATTAATCACATAAATAGCCAATTTTTCGAGGCAAATGTATTGGGATTGAAGGGGTCAGAAAGTGTCGCCTCTGGAAATTTTGACATGCATTTCGTGTAACGAAGAAGTAAAGTTAGGTCCCCAGGTAATACGATACTCCGGATTAATCATGCCTGAGACCTTGAGAATATCCCCCGAGTCCACGCATTTTGCTCTGTCGTTTGTTTCACAAAAGTCTGATGAATCTTTTACAGTGTTGCAATGATGTGGTCCATGAACGATTTGCCTCAGAGTTGAAGTATGATGTAGCACTCCGCCTAGCAGCTCTTCATATACAGCAGCACGCTCTCACTAAAAATATCACCGGAAAATTGTCAATCAAAAATATTGAGTAAGTAATGCTGTGCTTTGAACGTGGATATTACAGTAGGGAGGAAGTGGAGAATGTTAGATGCCTGCCTCAAAACCACTAGATCGTCACCATGAACTTGCAGCATTGAGTGGAATACAAAGTATCCATTGATTTTGATGATACTCAGTTTGAACTTGCAGTGTTCAGAGAGACTGGAAAGTTACGTTATTTTCGTGGATCCCCAACTTCATGCCTTAATTTGTGTTGCTGAATACACTACATGTACTGTATAAAATAATGTCATTCAGGTTTAATCAAATCCTCGTTCACCTTTTTCAGAAAAGAGTGTGGCTTGAATAAATTTGTTTCACATTCCCTACTTGAGAGCATGAAAGGCAAAGATCTACGCAAAATGATTGGCCATTACATCAAAATGAACCACAACCTCGCCCCAGGACAAAAACAACTGACCGAACTCCAGGCCAAGTTACATTACATGAAGATTGTTGGGGAACTGAGGAGTTTTGGTGGACGGTGCTTCATGGTGACATTGGTGGTATGCAGAATTTAACCGTACTTACCTTTATCAATCAATTTATACGTTACATGTTTACACTTACGAAAATTGGCCGATGGTCCAGTTTATGATCTTCTGGATGGCCCTGCATCTTCTGATGGCCCTGATCTTCTGGATGGCCACTTCAAATATGAAAAGCTCATTACACCTTCTGTGGTTAACTCTCTTCACTTCTATTTTGTTCCAGGAGAAGAAGACAGAAGCTATGGTGCTAGTTGGGCCTAAGTGTGGTATTAGTGTGGTGACCAGTATTAAAACAAATGCTGTAAGTTCGAGTCAAGAATCAGCAAGCATTACTTCTATTGGAGGGTCGCAACCCATAGCCTACTTACATGTATCACGCACGACAGAAAGCTCTGTTTTATCTTGTCTTGTCTCGTCTTGTCACACCACCCGAGAGAATGGTAGCCTACAGTAGTTTATATGCCATTGATTCTGTACACATGATGACAATATTTATTTAATAAATTGCATTGTCCACTGCCTTGCAAATGCGTCTAATGGCTCAGGCTGGTCTGTACCTCGCCAAGGGTCATTTCGTTCCCTCTATAGCGGCTGGGGTTCTCTTGATACAGTGACTGAAATTGAACTTCACCTTTGACGAAGATGAATCCGAAATGTTGTACAGTCACATGTCTCAGTTCCTCTACAATCCCTGCCGTTGCTAAAATATAGAAATTTATTGCTTCTTAAAGCTTATTTACTGGCACGCCCTTCCTGAACACCTTCGAAGGCTTCGCCAGGCTTCTTACTTGTACATGTAGTTCTTCCTTTCGCCTTTCCCAATCAAAGGCAAAATTCTTGATTTAGATTAATTTTTAATGGCGAATTCATTCACGAGATGGCTGCAGCCCATCCCTTTACAGTTGGAAATTTCAATGGTCACAATTTTGCAGTAGACTTCCTGTAGTTTACCCTAATAGCGTAGCAGACGATAGTTTTTGTTGTTGTTGAGCCGCATGTGGGTGGAATTCCCTGTCATCCTCAGCATACTACAGAAAAACTTCCGTTTAGTTCGGATGAATCACACACTACTATCAGTTAGTATTGTTCACGCACAGTTTATGTATTGTTTTTGTACTATAACACGACTGAATAGGCGTCTGGTAATGGCTAAAGTACAAAATATCCTTGGGGGAATTTGAGGTGTTTTGTTTTGTTGAAATTTGTGAACGATGTGGCAAATGACATTTCAGATGGGAGAGGTTTTGTATTCTGACTTTCTGCATGGTGTAAGTAGTCTATCCTTCATTGCTTTGTAGAATACCTTGCCCAATGCTCTACAGGGTGGAGAAAATGGGACAGTCTGTTTTTGATACCCTCCAACAGAAAGATGTAGTCGAAAACTCGTACCTTAACATAAACCTACTACCAAAAATTCATAAGCGCTTATGAATTTTTGCTACTACCTACTAATGGCTAAATAGGTGAAAACAAATTGGCATCCTGGCATTTGATGATGAACGAAGAAACTTCTTTTTCCATAAATTCAGTGCAGGGACTCCCACTCCTCTAAAAGGACACTGTGTTCTTAAAGAAACTTGTAACTATTCCCCTTTCTAGTATACTTCTCAAGCATTTAATAGCCATGCACATGCTATACACCAACACTTCTAAAATGCACTCCTAGCGAGATTTAATGGCATGCATATATTTTTGTGCTAGCAGGATTGCCTGGTCTTATCTAGTAATGACAAAACAATAACATCGCTTCATCGAATTTGCAGCAAATTACATTGCAGTCAATGAAAGACCGTAATCAACATGGATCAAAATGTCTTTGCATTGGTCGAAGTGTAATGTTTTCTTCAATGTTGACAAAGGGTCCAAATCATTTCTGATGCAAAAAAGAAGGGACTGCTCTATAAGAAATTGGAAAAGAGGGAACCTTTACTTCGTTTGAGATTGCTGTAGAAGAAATTGGCAAAAGAGGGAACTTTTACTTCATTTGAGACTGCTCTAGAAGAAATTGGCAAAAGAGGGAACTTTTACTTCGTTTGAGACTGCTCTAGAAGAAATTGGGAAAAGAGGGAACTTTTACTTCGTTTGAGACTGCTCTAGAAGAAATTGGCAAAAAAGGGAACTTTTACTTCGTTTGAGATCGACGCCAAGACTAGACACCTTAATCGTGTACCCATAAGCAGCCGACTGAAGACTATATTATCTTCTTTTTTTGGCGTCAAATGATGGTCCCTAGTCCCACCTCTGTGTTTCCTTTATTTGTAGTTGGTGTGCATTAGACCGACTCCTTTAGGTTTCTTTATGTGAACTCTTATTTGAATCTTTGGAGAGATTCAGTCCGCTTGTTGCTTCGCTGTGGACGTGAATTCCTGTTTCCGAACCTGAGCGATCATCTGATGAACATGCAGCAGTCTGCATTTTGAACCTTACAGTCATTGAATAATTTCATGGATCACACAAACTATTCGTGGTTGACAGGTTGTGGATCCTTCATTTGAACTTGCAATATCGTGTGATATTTTGAATCACAAACTACTCATCGTGTTGTAATGAGGATTACTGAATTATCATTCTTCTTTTACATTTCAGTTGGCATTGATAGCACAGTTTGAAGATATTGACAGCATTGTGATCAGCAAAGAAAGTGATTCTATGCAACAAGTACAGATTACCTTGGACGAGTCACAATGCGGGGTAAGTTTTGATGGTTTTTTTGTGATTGAACCTATCTTGGGTCTTCTGAGTCATGATGAGGAGGTCATATTGCATTATTGCCAGTCACTGCACTCCCATTCCATCGAGCTTTCTGCCTTAAGCCTGGCGCAGATCGACCTTGCGACTGGATGCAACTACCTGCAATGCCGTTGCCGGCAATGGTTGCGACTGGCTGAAAACAGTTGCAACTGATCAGTTGCACAAACAGGTCGATCTGAGCGGCCCGGCAACGCTATTGCCGACCGTTGCAGGTAGTTGCAATCAGTTGCACATGTTCTACTCGTTGCCGACCATTGCATCTAGTTGCATTCAGTCGCAGTCGATGTTGCCGCAATGACCAGTCGCAGTCGATGTGCGCTGTCCGCTCACATCGACAGCGACTGTTGCAGGTAGTTGCATCCAGTCGCAAGGTCGATCTGCGCCAGGCTTTAAACCTTGAACTGGCATTCCAATACAGCGATCTTCAACACTAAGTACCGTATGGCATTTGGCTAAAATTTTGAAAGTACCTTTGAGAAAATATTTCTGCATGGATCAAAATCCACAGCTTGTCTGATATCTACTCATTCAACTGATGGTATCGTGAAAAATACGTCTTTTAATCAGTAGGCACGACTTGTTTTCATCACCAACTATGCAGTGCGTTTTTTGAACTGCCGGCTGAACTCCCAATCGTGTGCTGTACGTGTCTACTAATTGTACGAGTTCATCACGGCACGCAGGTGATAGGCTAATTGCTTGCAAATTTGTATGAAGGGTGAAGATTAGCCCATCCAATTTTCTCAGCACTCTGTTGGAGTGGAAAATACGAAGGATGGGGTAAATTAAGGGGTCATCTCATAAAGCAATGGATGATGTAGTGGGTTTAGGCAGCCGTTTGCTACCCAGGACATAAATTTTACTATTAAGAATCTTTTCCTAGTAAGTATCTATACTACATGTATTTCGTAGTGAGATAAATGTCAGAAAAATCTATTATTTTGTAGGATTATTGGAAGAAAAAGTTACTAAGAGTTTTCTAAAAAATATCCTATAAACAACAAGTAATCTTTAAGAAATCTTTAAAAAATATTATAAGAGAATCTTATAAGAAAGATCTCGGCAAGATTCTTGTTTGTAATTTCTTTCAAAGAAATAGCTAAGATACCTACATGTATACTTACTTAGAAAATTATGAGATTCTTAGTACGATTTATATCCTGGGCATGTTGTTCTTGACGTAACCGTTTAAGCAGCATCTTGGTTTTTGAAGAAATATTTTTTTGTGCAGTCGTGATATTCATAATTTGAAAGTAACACAAATGTGCATGCTGTTATTCCATTTAATATAGAGTCTAAAATAATTGAAACCTCTGATATCACCCCCATGATAGCAAATTCCTGCAGCCAAGATCAAATTTGTTCATGATATTATTGGATGATATATTCTTCATTAGGCGATACTTGACATTAGGCCATACGTGCCTTGTGGTTGGATTGTCTGGAAAGTATTACTTTGTGGTTGAACGCAGGATTTTTTTCTGAGTAGGAGGCACCCTTAGATGGAAAATTTCTGTGGTCCCGGACAGATTTCTTTAATATGGGTGAAAATTTCAGCAAGAAAAAAACTTCGACAATATTTCTTATCGATGCATGTAGCTAATCTTGAGACTGGGATATGATGATACGAAAGAGACATGTCACGTCTTCAATTTCTTGATGGGGATTAAAATAATGATAATCAGCTTGATGGATTTTCACTTCAGGGAAAAAATGTTTTGAATTCTCTTTGAGCTTCACGTTGCTTGATTTAACCAAGACATATTTTTTTCAGCGACAGACAAATCTCTTGATGATGAATGTAGACATTCAGGATTTTATGGCGCTGGTGGAAGGATATTTCAAACTGTTCGCCGACAAAAATCGGAATATTTTTGTAGTCGTGCCTGGAAGTTTTGATGCAATGCAAAAGGAACACAGTAAGTTACATTTTCTGTAGATTGCACTTGATGTTTGTGTTTGTGTTTCTTTTTTTCAATATGCTGATATACACAAGAGTCATATCTAAAAACCATTTCAGAAGAAATATTGGAAGTGGACGTATAAACTTCAGAAATTTATTACTGTAGAAAGTTCTTATGGCCACCGTTTTTTTTCAGTTCCACCTTACCATTCTCGACACAACGTCGTCCCAAATAAATGGAGTTATGTTTCGGATGTTGACACGCACATCACCAACCCAGATGCTGAGCAGAATGGTACAGGGAGAGATAATGAAAGGTTAATTGACTTGTCGAAGGGCCCGCCTGATTATCGGGACAATGTGGACTACATATCAAAGATAAAAGACGAGTTAGGAATCAAGGTAAGAGGTCAACACTAGTTTGTACGTTTTGTGTATCAATTACAATAATCTATTGCCTTGCTTCAGAACACTCTAAGCACAAACAATCAAAACAATCACAACTGATTGTACACCACATATCAGATCATTCTCACACACTGACTGGTCCTTTCTATGTGTTTTCTGTTGAATGGAGGGATGTTGAGGGGTATTCGAAAACATGGACTTTGGGTTGATTGATTGCTGGACACTCGATAATAGTGAGCTTTCGCAAGCGCCCGGTTAGGCCCTACGACGACGTTTATCTATTGTGTGGGTATACCCAAACAATTGATAAACGTCGTCGTATGGCCTAACCGGGCGCTTGCGAAACCTCACTAATGAAACGCCTATCGACTACTATTGCCAACATTAATGTAAATTATATGTACAGTACATATAATTATATGTACAGTACATGTATTTGTCAGTCAGTCTTACCAGTGTTGGAAAGTGGGGATGGAGATCGATGAGTATAAGCCACAACCGTTTCATTGTCCGGAGTTTAGGAATCAATTGATCAAAAGTCAAAGTTTTTCGAATACCTGATTATGTGTTTGGTAATGGGTTGTTATCATGTACTTCACCTGCAATAAATCAGAACCCAGAGGGTAGAAAATTGAACAACAGGTGGCCCATCTTTGACCACTTCATGTGAACCATTCATATTCTTTCGTAATCATTTTAACCCTTTAACCCCCAGGACCATGTTAGCATCACCTCCGAGAGTCCATTCATTTAACCTTGTTCGATATGTATGGCCCACTTAACGGTAACCCTTGTAAAATATCTGGCTTGCGGGTGCTCAGTTGAAGGTTCTTGTTGATCATCTCCAACTGATATGTAAAAAAATTATCTTCGGTAGCAATCTCAATTACCATCTTTAACTGCCTTCTTGCTTGATGCAATTTAAACTATTCACCATGAAATGATCGCGATTGTGCAGAACTCGCAACTGTAGGATCGAGTTGATGAACATTTCAGTCGGAGATGGTACGACCGATGATTTCACTTCAACAATTACTTACTCATAATGAATGGCATGGGCAGCAGTTTGGTTTGGTGTTGGGTTTGGGTTTGTATGAATTCCAACGATTTTCTTCGGGACCTCTGGCATGCTGGGGATGTTTGGAATGCTACGGTTTCATTATCCTACCTCGCGAGGTTTTATGAGTGCATGTGATGAGTCAAGTTCAGCGATCTTGGGGTTTTTAAACCTTCAAACCTTGATTTACACATCTACAAAACAGGTGGAGAACATTGGTTGACAGTCTTCAAAAATGAATATACGAAGGCCAATAGACGAAGGCATTCAATCTTTACAATGTGCTGTTGAAACACTTTTCATCATGTGAATACATCATGTGAATTGCAAGAAATGACCATGCTTGGTTAGTGCACCTCTTTGTAGGGGTATGGATGCTGTGCTTTTTGCAATACATTTCTTGGGAAGCATGCCTTGTGTACATGTACATGTACACAGCTGGAGTACAACATGCAAAGGGAATTTGTGCGTTTTAGTCACAATAGTTCGGGCTAGGGAAACATACAACACAACTGGCTACAGGGAATTCAAATAGATCTCTGGAAATTATAGTCAATTATAATCAAATCTCATTGCATGTCTTGAAAGTTTCGCTGTAAACTATTATGACACATTGCAGCCCAGAGAGATGTAAAGTAATTCCAACAAGCCTTAAGAATTTGGAAATTGTTAAATGAGCAGGTTCCAAATGCTGAGAAAAATCCAGAATATATTTCACGTGTTTCAATACTATTTGGCCAATAGCCTTCACCAATGGTAATTTGTATTGCATGCTGTATCAGATCACTGTGATCCAATGAAGGACAGCAGCATTGCAGAGAGGAATTCATAGTACATTTGTACATGAATGAAACAACATTTTGTCAAATATCATATGAGGGAAGTTGTGGAGAACTGCTCCTCATAGAATACTGGTTTTGTGGTAATGCTATTGTACACAAACCATCACTTGTTATATAACGACCATTATGTACTGTACGGTATATTGCTGCCATTTAATTCTCCCCAAAGCCTTTATTTATTACTATACCCCTGAAAGTAACCATGCATGCATACGTGGCACTTTTCTTACTACATGTATCGAATTTTTTTGTCAGGGTGAACAGTTCAGACTTGGTATTTCCACGCATACTGTTCACTTGGAGGTCTCGGATGCAGTAACTTCTGGAGTAGGGCTCGTAGCACAAGGTATCCTCAGTGCACGTTCACCAACACCTGAAGAACAGAAGGACAATCTTGCAAAGGAAATCATGGCTGCTGTGAATAATTATGAAGAGGCTGAAAAACAAAGAACTATCGAAGCACACGAAATGAACAACATTGAGACCAAAGTGGAGGTTAATGTGGATAATGAATCAATGAGCAGTACATCAACAGTGCAACACTATACAAACAACATTGGAAGTGTTGAAAGTGAAGTAAGAACAAATTATGCAGAAGTCAATGGTTATGATTATGAACCAACTGTTGGTCAACTGAAGGAGTACAGTAGTCAACTTGAAAGCCGGGAAGATGTTTCTGATACGGAGTCAGAATCTGCAAGTGAAATGATGGACGGAGAAAATGACCCGTTGCTGCAGCCAGAGACGAGTAAATTCCTTTACCATTTGGATGCCAAGGACTTGACTTCTGTCCCTGCGTACATGCAGTCGGAGAGTGACGACACTGATAGCTACAGCACACCTACAGACAGCCCAGCGAAGAAACGGTTGGAGTCGTTGAATCTGATGCCATCGTCTTTGAATCCTCACCATGCAGGTGTGTACAATGTCGTGTCGCTAGCAGTGTAATGATCAGCTTCCCACCCCAGCTGTTTTCCAAGTGTAGTGAATGAATTGTGCTGTAAATCCTTTCACTCCCAGTTGCAATTTCACTAAAATACCTGTCAATTCGTGCTAGCGTGCTGAAACCCTGTCACATATATACTGCAGATACCATATTTCCAATGCATACACATGTGACAGGTTTAAGCTGCGATTCAATCTTGTTCACAGTTTATTCTCATCGCGACTACATGTACATGTACATCGACCTTGGTAGTGAAATGGTACAAGACACTGGAAAATAAAAACATGCACTTCGGTGAAGCTACATCTTGTTATTGTAAAGGCCTTGATTCAGTATGATCTCACGCTGATTTCAGATTCACAACGTCCTCACAGCTTTGGTCTTCACAGTCCAGACCAGCTTCCACGAACAGAACGCGATTTCAAAAAGATTGCAGCGAGCTTTGGTCTGCACAGTCCCGACCAACTGGACCAGTTGGATGATACTTTCAAGAAGAGGGTTATATCGGAAGGTGGCCTCTACGTGGAAGCTGATCTTATTGGTATGCAAATTGTTCTCGGTGTGTCAGTGCCAAGCATAGTCTACACGATACAACATTAGACACCCAACAGCATACACGTCATGTACAACAACTATGTTTGGCTTTGTTGGAAGACATTGTTGTGTCGTCTGGACAGGCTCGTTCAAAATCTCTAACAGCATCCCACCTGTTGCATGAAGAATAAACATACTTATTCTTTTTCAACAACACCCAACATGACTGTGTGATGTTGGATAGTGTGGACAGCCTCATCCAACAAGATCCAACTTGGACCTACATCAAAGTTGGATGTGTTGTTGGCCTGAAGTTGTATCGTGTAGACTCTGCTGTACATTGCCAAAGTTCTGTCAATCACACCTCCTTAAAAAGTGTGCTGTTCTGACAATATCTTCTGATTTGAAGTGTTCTGACAGTCACATCTCCCTATAAACTTCACTGACCCGCTTCTCAGTCGGCAGAATCTGCCACCTACCAGTTTCCTTCATACATATGATTCTTTCCTTTGGAATAATGATTTGAATGGAGTGCTCCCTACCTTTTGTGTTGAAAATTCTCAATATTTGTCTGTTTTTGCCAATAATGTTATCATTTTAGATCTGACATTGATCCCACCCCCGAAGACACCAGATCAAGAACGTCTGATTGATTTCACCGAGGCTGCGAGTATTCCTCCACCTGATTTCATGGACGATGACGAGGCAGCCAAGGGAAGTGTTGACGCTGACAGGGTACCTTCAGGAACTATTAGAGGTAGGAGTGTTATAACGGGTTACAAGATTGCCACCCTCTGGTATAAAGAATGAAATCCGTGTTTTCATGGCGAGGAAGCTTTGGAGCAAACAGATCACTCAATTTAAATGGTGTACTTATGCCGTAGATACATGTAAAGCTTGACGATGCACAACCTGAATACTTTCTTAAGCACTGAAATATGCTAACAGTGTATGGAACATAGGGTCTTTTTTGAGACATTTTCTGACCAATAAGAATTTTTGTTCTCTTTACCAGGTGGACAAGAACCCGAGAAGGAGGTGTTAGAAAGTGAGACAGATTCAGGAAATGAGACAATTTCCTCTGAGAATATCGAGTTATCAAGCACTATCAATGACTTCCTTGCTGGTCAGTCTGAAGTTACTGTATCTGTACGGGAAAAATCTCACCCAGCAACAGATATCGACGCCCTTATTGCTAAACTGACAGTGCCACCCCCGCCAAAGGATATGTCTTTGATCGCGTTGCAGGATATTTCACCTGAGGAAGTTTCAGTTGATACCACGAGCACAATTGTTTCAGGGAGTCTTGATGTTGAGGGGTTAGAGGTCGGAGACGTGAAATCCCTTGATGATGATATAGCATCTTTGGTGATACCACCGCCTCCTGATTTGAGCGAGGGAAGACGTGAAAGTGATACTGTTGAGGTGTCGATGGTAACACGTTCATCTAGCGGATCAGAATCTCAGGTTACAGACTCGGTGGATGCAGTGACAATGGCTCCTGTGACTTCATTTTCTCAAACTACACCCCTAACATCCTCTAGTGGGTTAGAATCACCAGGGTCAAAAGCAAACAACAGGCCAGTCTTAAGGGAATCGTTTATCAGACAATCTTCATTGGACAGTGACAAATCCGGGCATAGTTCAGACACTAAGTCCAGTCAGAGTGTTGATACTAGAACGTTTGAAGAACGTAAGAAAATCTTTTCAAACGAAACGTTTTCACATTCTGAGAAGGATTATCATAAAGGAGAAATGGATCCTAACTTGCCTGTGAAAAGTGTTAGTGGTGTAAGATTGCTGAAGGATATTGAGAAGGGGATCGGTAGTAGTTTGACTGAACAGCCCCCTCCTCCCCTCAGGACTTGTTCCTCTACAGACAGTGATAAAAAGGTGGTGATAATAGATAAATCAGTCCCTGATAAAGAAATTGTGATAATTGACAAGACTGAATCAATGTCTTATGCTGACAACTGGGTGCAGCAGTTGCAGAGTAATCGTGAAGCGTCTAGAGAGTCGCTGCCGTACAAACACGGCTCTTTGGATGCAGACTCCGACAAAATGAAGGGAGCATCGTCGAAGGATGGAACCCAGCGTCCAGTCATTGTAGACCCGAAGAGACCCTCGTCACTTGATCGTGCCCAAACACGAACAGATGGACAACAACCTAAACTGACGTTTGTGCAGAGGTCGAATACATTTCAGAGTGGACGAGGAAAGCATCGTTCGTTAATTTCACAACAGGTCATGCCAACGATAAGTAAATCTGACATGGTGAAGTTTGCTCATGAAAAGTTGAAGCAGGACAATACAAAAGATACCTCAGAAACGACAGTTCCGAAAACCCCTAAAAGTATTCTTGTGAAACGTACAGATTCCACAAATTCAGTGAACAGTGACACTGAGAAACCTGTCCCAAAACCTCGTCTGAAGAGGAGTGCATCTTTAAACAGTCCAAACCGAAGACGATCTTCCTTCCCTCTGTCTGTGGTACCGCAAACTCGTTCCGATGCAGAGAACTTATTATTACGAACACAGAGTTCCGATTTGATTACGAGTCAACCTTTGAAGTCCGCTTATGGTCAGATGATCAGCCAACGAAGTTCCTCACTCGATGCGGTTACAACGCCATCTACCTCTCAGCAGCAGGATGTATCGCCGAAAGAACAGCCTGGTCACCATCGAAGTAGCTCTTTGGACACTGTTGTGAGGCGTTCACTAAGTCCGCCAAGCAGTCGAGAGATGACGCCTTCACCGAAGGGAAGTGTACCACTGATCAAAAGTGCTCTCAAACCAGTCGCTTCGGTTGCTTCTTCCCAGGTAAGTCAACATCCGCAGAGTGCTCGAAAGGTCTGGCCGAGCTGCCCTCGCCAAATGGCAATTTGGCTGCTAGGTCAGGTCGCCACAAAAAAGGGCGGGAAGCTGGACGGCCGAAGTAAAAACCGGCGCGAAATTTTAGCGCTGTTTTCACTGGGGCTGTCTCGATATCCACGCATTCATGAACGCTGATATGCACTTTGATCGCAGCGCCTGGTATGCTGTACTCATGGAATAGAGCCTACACGTGCACGTACAAGTTTCAACGTTTGTCTATTTGCCTGTCTATGGGAAGCAGATTGCATTTCTCATTAAATCTCTGTTTCCTTTCGCTTGGATTTTAGCACTTGCTAACAAGTCACCTCTCAGAACAACTTCCAGTTCTGGCCAGTTTACTTGTCAGGGAACAGGCAACGGGAGTTTCGGAAACACTGCCGAGCTGGTGGTTATTCCAAGAAGTGAGATTAGCACTTGCAGTTTGCTTTTCGCTGAGAATTATGGAAGTCAAACACAAGACTCTGTCTTGATACAGCTGTAAATAACCATGTTATTCGACGTTTCTGTTACAGCCTCGAGATTCCGCAAAGAAGTCAGGTCCACTGAAGGCTATACGACCATCGTCCACCCCGAGTGATTCAGACAGTATCAGCGACAACAACCGTGATGCATCCACTACGGATAGCCGGTCTTCATCTCGGATGTCACAGGGAACGAACAGCACCTTCTCATCTCCGAGAGAGAGCCCACAGCTTCGTCCAGCCCGGCTGAATCACCATGGCTCGTCTACCTCCCTCGATAGGGAGGCTGGGTCAAATATGAATCGGACGATGGATTCTTCATCACTCAGCAATCTCTCCAAAGGTGTGATCATTCCCGATCTGTCAAAGTCACAAATGAGTCGATCATTAGACCTTACAAATTCCCAGGTCAATGCAACATCAAAACAGACACTGCCATTTTTGAAAGTGAAAATAAATCCATTGGTGAAAGAGATTATGGACCGTGTTTATGAGGGTGATGATGCATTTGATCAAGCAAATCAAGATATCGATTCATTGGTCCTGGAAATTGATGGAACAATGGCAAACATACGCCTGCTTTCGAAACCTCAGCCTGAGCAGTTCAAGTTCTTCAAAGATTCACTTGTATTTGAATCGAGACAATTTGTTACAGACTCAAAAATGCTTGTATCGAGCACGACGCAAGCACGTGAAAGTCTTGTTCATAATGTCAACAGCAGTATGCACACCTTGACGAAAATCATCAATTACATGCAGGCGACTGTGAACGTAATGACTAGCAGAACTCAAGTCGAACTTCTTGCTCAGCGGATACGTCAGGTTGTGGAGTCCTACCGGGCGACTCTGAACGCTGCAGACATAGCAGTTGGGAAAACCATGAGTGACCCTGGAATGAAAGTCCTGATGCGACAAGCAACAAGTCTAGCTGGTGTTCTCAGTTCATTAATGAAAAGCTTAAAAGGATTAGACGATCGGTGATTTATGAGAGGATAATATGCATTTTGATTGGCTGTTTTAGTTCTGATATTGTCTTAACTATTGAATTTTAAAATGCTTCTGTCTTAAGTTGTTCAGTGCCAGTGGCAATTTTTTAAACTGATGAGCCTGCCATCTTTCCAACACATACCCATGTGACAGGTTTCACTATTTGCATATTTTCGATTTTTCCCCACAAATTGGCCTTAGCAGTGAAAGGGTTAAAACACAAGATCCACTTCGTTTTTAGGAAAACATGAGAAGTTACGATGCAGTTGGAAATTCAAACATGATGACGATGCAGAGGTCACTCTCGCATTAATCAGAAGGGACGGGGTGGATTTTGAAACAGTACGGAACCTTGTTATGCCGGTAATTTATTCTCTGTGCGCTCTGTGATAAAAGCTTTGCTAATCAGATCATGTGAAATGTTCAATGCAAAACATAATATTATCTCCAAATTACTAACAAAGCTAAAATTTGATACCAATATTGTACCAATGATGTGAATACGATGTATAAGCACAAAGGAATCAAAATTCCTTTATGATATAAGTTAACCCTGCGAAACATTTTTGTTATACAGACCTCTTTTATTCAAGACACTGTGCTTTCTCGCAGTCTCACAGCAACTCTATGAAATGTATGCCATGATTCAGTTGAAATCACAGTTTACAGAAAAATAGGACTTCAAAAAGATAATCTGTACAGGTTCGTTTGAAAATACAGAAAGATCACAAACCCGTTTTGTTGACTTCAACTGATGGAATCTCCAGTATACCTGTCCTGGTCATAGTTTATACTTGTTCTGTGTGATTATTAATGAATTTTTTCATTGCTATGCCATAAATGTAACCCATAGAAAATATCAGTCCACCTATTTGAAAATTTAAAACTTCGTACTGTTCTTTGTACTGCTAATCACATATTCAACACTGCAGTAATGATTAATTGATCATATACATGTATTTATTATGATTTAATGATTCCATAATATCATAAAGGCATCAACATGATCAATGTTTGATTCCATTATGATAATATGGACAAACGTTGATAGTTTCGTCGTGATTCTATGCCGTAAATAAATCCTCGTAGTTAAAGAGGTTGTTCTTCCATTTTCCCTTCCAAATGTGGACACTATCATATCAGAAGTGAAAACTCATGATGCTGGCACAAAATTTAGTTGCAGATAATTCTTTACTCCTGTCTGCAAGAACTTAACAGTGATTTTGGTCATCCCAGACATGAGATTCGAATATATAGGGCATTCAATTGTGGTAGAGTAAATTGTGATCTATTCATTCGTTACATGTTCCGTATCAAGTCATCTTGTCCAAACAAGGCTATCGACGGACTCCGTCTTTAGCCTTGTCCGAATCATGTCATCTTTTCCGTTAATGCATAAATTATTAATAAACCTGACCCCTACTTGACCCCGCCTCCGAGCCAATCAGAACTCGCGAAACAAATCACCGTTGGACACTTTCTTTGCTCTTCACGCTCGAATTTGTAACATGGATTTTGATTGGCACGTCGATTTTCCTTCGCGCCCCGATGATTGGCTGAGGCTCTCACCCCCTCAGAAACGGGAAATGTGATGGATTCGAACCAGGCTAGATGGCCGTCAGGCCAGATAGACTGGTGAGCACCAGATGTATCAAGTGTGTTCAGCTGACAACTGTGATGACAGATTTCTTTATCCTTATTCTTATCTTGAGGCCTGATCAAGTGGTGGAACATTTTCACAAACCATTAGCTATACTACTATCGAACTCCAGGGTCCATATTCATAAAACCTTGCTCGGCTTAGTTACTTGCTGATATGACAAGTTTGTGCAGGCCAATGTACACAATTAGCAACTAACTACGCTAGCGAGGTTTTATGGATACAGGTCCAGATTATTTAGAAGTATCAAACCTGATGGTTGAACCTTTGGGGGGGGGGGGCGTGTAGCCTCTTGTTCCCCCTCATGCCTATTGCTAGTACTAGTCGTTTAAGCATCGTGTTTTGTCGAAGTCATTGGTGTTGCTTTGTATGGCATGGATGAACAGAGCAAAAAAAATTATGCTTCAGACAGCGATGGAATGCACATGGTTACGCTGTACTGATGTGTTTGTTGTCACTTGCTACATAGCATTGTGAAGTACTTCTACCTCAAAACAGAGAATCTCGTGAGTGTTGAGTGTAAAAAATTCTTTCAAACTAATGAAATAGATGAAGACGTTTGTTCAAAGTGTTCTGTCAGTTTTGAGTCTCACAGTGACGATCACTCACTGCTTCGGATTCTCAAGCATCGTCCCTTCTTGGGCCATTTAAAAATATTAGTTTTTCGTGACCTCTTTTTTCAGCTGTGGTCCCTTTCCGTTTGTATACTTTTATAGCTTTCAAGAAAGTTTTTTCTCTTTCTTTTTCTACTCTTGAAGATTGCCAGTACCCCTAAGCAGCACTGGAGCGGAGCTAATTTATTTGACATGTAAGGCCAATGCCAGGTAGAGACTTAAGTGAACTCTCACTGTCTCACAGTCCATACATGTATTTTATCATGATATAAGTTCATTTTTGATGTGAAAAAGAAGGGAAAAAACATTTCTGGGTCATTTCAACTGCTGGTGCTTGGAGGAAAAAACTATAAAATATAAATTTCCCTCTTGCTCCAAATTTTTGGGTTGAGTGTTACGTTGAGTGTTACGAAAAACTATTTATTTTTTAAAATGGCCTTAATAGGTAATTTTGAGATTTGATGCAGGCATGCTTTTAATAATTTTATGATTCAAATGTACAAAGTAAATCGCCAAAGGTGAACTTGGTAGTTATGCACAGTTTATTACAACTGTACTGGTAAGTTATTAATGTTATTGTATAGCTATCAATCAAGAGAGTTGTATTTTAATGTCTGTATATAAGATAATTTCATGTATTATTTTTTATCTTGTCATAAGGAGAATTCAAGCTATATGGCTGAGTTCCTTTTCTTCCCGAAGGTTCGTTCGTTGCTGCTACATGTATATGGATTCCTGTGGAAACTTCAACCTCAATGAGATTTCTGGTTGCCATTCCATATTTACCCACTTTCACTGCAGAGATTTTTTTTCAAATAAGCTCCGTTTTCATTTCCGCTTGCCAAAGGCAACAGACAGACGTTGCTACTCAGTAGCCATTGGCTGTGAAACACAAAGAAAAGTATGTACATGTAGCTTTGCATTCATGATAAATAGACATGGGTATCAGGGTTATGCTGGAGGAATGGGTAATCTGTTACAGACACTGGGTCATATGAATAAAGACTAGCAAATGCTTTTACTTCAAGTTTGTACAACATTGCCTAGTGCATTTGTACTACAAAATTCAATTAAAGGCATTTACTAGTCTTTATTCATATGACCCAATATTTTGTAAGCATAGATGAGATGTTCATCAAGCTTTTCTCATTTGCTATAGGGTTGCCACTGGAAACTTCAACATCAATAAGAAATTTTGGTTGTCATTCCATGTTTTTCGCTCTCCAGTCTAAACGCTCGTTGAAGAGATTTTTTCAGGAAACTCCGTTTTCGTTTCTCCTTGCAGCATGCAACTGACAGCAAGACATATTGGCTGGTATTCATAAAAAGTTATCAAATGCTTTTACTTAAGACTTGCACAGTGAGGGCCAATGTAAATGCACAACAAAACTTGAAGTAAAGGCATTTGCAAGCTTTTATGACTATCAGCCATTGCTATTCAGTAAACTAGTGGGCTGTGAAAGTTAAAAACATCGATGGGCGTGCAGTCATGATAGAGAAACATGGGGAGTCAGGCTTTAGCCTTGAACAATGAGCTCATCTACTACAGACATAACTGTGTAAGCATAGCCTACATGAATACGTTTGTCAAGCTTTTCCTCCACTTTTGAGAGGTTGTATGGTATTAATGCTGCATGCACTGGCTGATGAGATAAAGGCACATTTTCTCAACTTTTATGCATCAATGCTTGATATATATCGGGCTTGGCATTCTCACCACAGGCAAATCCTGGCACACGTACTTAATTTCCTTTAAAGCAACAATTTATTGTATTATACTAGTATTCAAGTATTTTCTACCCCTCGGTAAATTCTGACATGTAAGTAACTAATACACGTCAGATCGATAATAGACTATGATTATGATACACTTGGTGGTGTTCACTTATTTATTCTCTTCTTTTTCAACNCCCCCCCCCCCCCCCCATCCTCCATTCTATTATTTTTGAATCACGATGTCCATATGTCCTAAGTGAAAAGTTAGGTGTAGAGTACCAGAGTGTTCTCATATTTCAGTGTTTCCCCTCAATGTGAACCGAGAGTGATAGATTTGTCTTTATTCTTTATTTAAAACTAATGTCTCTCTACATGTAGCTGTCAACACTGCGACATGGGCAACAGTAGAAAACGTTACAGATCATGTAGTGGGTGCTACAGGGTGGCCCACAAGTATGTCCCTCGAACACAAGCAATTCTTTCGTATTGTTCGAGGTGCACTTTTCTGGGCCACCCTGTAGAATCAACTTGATTCTTGCACTTTGACTTTGTATACGGTGACTCATAGCCCACGATCAATTCATCCGTCACATCCGATTAGAGCTGACGCGACCCTTAATTCTTTGGTATGCAGTCGGTACAAGTCAGTCAGGTGTGGTTGACACGTTGTAGAAACACTCTTTGAATGAGCTTAAGACAGGCTTCAGTTTCAATAATCCTTATTGTATACAATGCAGTTCGTCTAAAAATACCCCTTTCTTATGAATTACAATGAGATTTAATTCCAATGGTCTGTTAACTTTCTGTTGCGTCGTTGGTGACAGTGCAACTTGTTTACTTGAATGACTCGCTGCCTTGTGGTTGGTCAATTTGAAGTTATGTAGTCACATGACTTCAAATTGACCAATCACAAGGCAAATTTGTTTATCCGTGGATTGTTACCCGGATCTGCTCGCCCTCACTTCCCGCCGACTATTCGATTAGCAGGTGCCATTGGAGCAGGCAGGAGATTCGTTTTAACGGACGTCTCCTCGAAGGGCAGGGTTCTGCCTTGCATATGTAGTTTTCTAACCAAGTCCAAATGATTGTAAGTGCCCGGCATTTTGATTTTTCTCTGCCTCTGCTTGGCCTACAAGGTCGTGCACGAGTTACTGGTGGAGGTGGAAGACGTTTCGTGAAGTTCCGTTTTTGCAACTTCGTTAGTCTGGCATCAAACCACGGTGGAACGTGGCTAGACAGATTCGACCTTGATAGACGCCGCTTTTCGTATTCCAAGGCGATTTAAACACGCACAAGTAATAAATCGTATGCGTTTATCACTTTCCAATTGCAGTCACGAACATGGCCAGCAGGAACGCATCTCTGAAGGCAGCACCGGCGGTTTCGCGCCGAAAGGATCACCACGACGCGGCTTGGAATGGCAATGTAAGTATACACGGAGGAATGGTGGTGCTGGAAGGACTGCTTGCATGCATGACCAGTGCGCCGGGCGTAATGCCCGTTTTACACTTAAGAGTTTTCTAGTACTAAAAATTATAAATAGGGTTTAAATGGGTGTTCACAATGCCTTTCAGCCAGGCAGTCGGTGGCCTATGACCGAAATCACCCTTTATGAGCCTCATAATTTTTAGTACGAGAGAAATTCTACGTGCAGAACGGGCATAAGAAACGTCGGGTCCATCATATAAAATAGGTGGTTTACCGCCATTTCATTTTAAAAGGGCGGGATATTCAAAATTTTTCTAATATGGCGACTCTACACCAGTCCTAAGATATATAGTAGTGCACAGAAGTATGTGCAGTCGACAAGTCTCGGTCGGGACTTACTTCCACCGCGTTCGCACCTCAGCGGTGCTTTGTGTGCATTGACCATCGCTAATGATTTTGTATTTCTTTCTACTTCCAGATGTCCGTTCCATTTGCCGATGTAAACCGTCCGTTCCATTTGCCGATGTAAACCGAACCAGAGTATGAATCGAGTGTTAAACAGCCACGTTTGCAGAAATTGCAGTGTCCTTCCTTCTAAGGAAGCAACTGACGGTGAGGGCTGTTTTTTGTTGAACTGTGGAACTGAAAATCGCCAAAATTTATTTCGAAATGGCCTGTTGAGGCAGCAGCTCAGTTTGGCTTTCGATTTGCTGTGCGCTTTCGATTTTGGGGCTTTCTATTTTTCCTCGTGCTTTTTGGGTTGGGGCTTTCAATTTGTTACGCTAAGCCGGCCGTACGCAGGACAATTTTTCTGAATCTGGGCTCGAGTGTTGACTCCTCCAGGTAGCTTGTAATGCATAGTACCGTAATGCATGACATGATGCACTGAGATCCTCTCCCTGCAGTGCTCCAAGAGGAAATTACTGGTACCTGTTGTTCTCCGCCTTTTATAGCCCAGGTGGAGGTTTAAAGTACCTATTATTATGCATGACGACTGAAGGTGATTGGTCATGCTTGGTGAACCGCATCTCTCGAACAATGAACCTCTGTCTTTGTGTTGGTGTCGCCTCTTCTCTGTAAGTCATCATGTGACGAAATGGATAACCCCATTCGTTTATACCCTACTGATCCTCACTTTGAATACTCCAAAAATTCACGAAGAATCTGATCGTGTACGGCGGGCATTACTTCTTTTGTTAATCCCTTTCACATTGACCAACGATCTGTTTCCATTTCAGCGTCCATACTCATGGCAATTTCCCGCCCGCTTGAGTGGTTACAACACGGTCTCCATTCATGTGAAATAGAACTTCAGTCGGAGGACATTTCGATCAATTCTGTGGTGTTGACGAAACTTCCAACCAAGCCTTTGGAACTCGTTCATGTCAAATACTTGTGGGAAATGTGGTGGACATCCTGTGCCGCGTGGGAAATGTGAACATTTCATGTCACGTGGGAAAGGTGAACATTCTGTGTCACATGGCAAATGTGTTGGACATTCCGTGCCACGTGGAAAGTAGAGGACATTGTATGGAAAAAGTTGACGCTTTCGACTGATGTTTGTCTGGAACTTGCATTCCTGGTCTCGCGAGGTGTCGTGATCTCACGAGTTGTCAAAATGGAGGACACTTCGATGTCATGATCAACGATTATGGATGGCACACACACAGGTGATGTAAGTAATGGTATAGTTTTTCACCCAACTTAATTTCTCTGCTTGAATAAGCCCCAAATTATTTTTTTCTTCCTGTGCCGAATTTTTTTTGTTCGAAATCCCCACCGTTGTGTTTCGCAACGTATCCTGACCTTGACCTTGGGCACGTGGCCTTGGTGTGTGACCTTGACCTTGGGCACGTGACCCACCCTTGGGTTCTGCATCACCATGAATGCAAGTGTTTGAGCGTGACGTCAGAGCGGCCATGTTGGAGCTATACAACAAAAGAAACTTCGATTGTTTTGAAAGTCTATTATCTCCATAGACCATGACTGGCGAAAAATTATTTTGTTTATCCCTCCAACATAGCCACCATGCAAACACTCTATGGATCTATACCTTTGATATGTTTTTTCGAAGTGGCTCTGGTATGGAGCTGCATGTAGTTCGACTCCATTTAAAATGCACTTATTTTTTCAGGCTGAATTAACCAAACCTACGCCATTTTGAAGAGACCCACCAGGGCACCACGTGGCCACGTGACCGTTACGAATGAACTCGGCTGCCATTACGCTTCGTTCTATCTCGCTGATCCTGGGATCGCTAATGTGTGGAGAAATGCATGAATGATGACGTAGTACACAAGGAACGAATATTTGACACGTGGAACGAACATTTCTTGTTGATTACCGGAATCGTTGTGAATTAACGAAAAGGAACTCTGATGTTGACAAAGAACTTTGACGGAACTTTTCAAAAGTATTTCTCCGAATGGCCGTTCGTGGCGTTGTACAGTCATGCTGAAAAAGCTGTAGATATTCCTTTGTTTTTGAATATCAATTATTCGTTAATTTTCTTGTTGTTTGTTCTTGTCATTATCCTAATCTTGGAACCTTCTGCTCTTTTTTCACAGCTGTTCGTGGCCAGGGACTGTGAATGGTACAACAACGGACAAGTATTCGGCCGAAGTCCCGCAGAGTGAACCGACTTGGATAAGTATGCCCACGCTGCGGGACTCCGGCCCACAGTCTTACGAACTTGTCTATTGTTTCGACTCACGGAAGTTCCGAATGACAGGCGAATGCATCGGACAATCGAACCTGGCCACAACAGCTCGGGTACATCACTTCCACCCTCGCCCTCGGCCCTCTCTACAGCTGCGACGACTTCGACGAAGAGGAAGGGTTAATATCCAGTTCAAGGCACAGGGACAGGAGAAGTTGAAGAACGAACTCCGTTTTTCCAGTTCAAGGAGGAAATGGTTAATGTCCAGGTGAAAGTCCTTTACGGCCAAGGAAGAGATTGGAAAACAGACTATCAACGGAAGACTTCTCAACTATCGCTCCGTAAGTTAAGCCCTGCCGACACTGCAACTTTATTTTCGGAAACAATTCTGAAATTCCTCACTCGTCACTCGTCACTCCTCACTCTTCTCCTCTCTTCACTCGTCACTCCTCTCCTCAATCTGAACCATCTCACTTTGCTTATACTATCATGAGGCAGCCTATGTTAACAGGAACCACTACCATTCCATCAACACTCAGTTTGTGTGTGATCACCAAGGTAAGGCCTAAGTGACCAATGATTTGCCCAATTGCTAGGCCTAGGGTAGGCTTGGCCTTTATATAGGCTTGATTGATGACATAAACATACCGTACCATTCATAGTCAGAATCATGGAAAATACAGTTCGACTGACTCATCTGTGATGTCCATGCTATCACATCAATGTCAAGCAGTTTGTGTGTGCATGACAAGTCAGCTGTTTTTCTGGGTTAGAGTTCATTCGAGTTCACAGCAGAGAACAGACCAAACCAATGCATCGTGCATCATACAGGGTTGCTCAAAAAAATTGTTGCACACCATATACTAACTTCATTTGTAACTGCAGAGTATCATATATATAGTGTAAAAATGGTGGTTATTTTGCTCTCCAAGCTCCACCAATAGAAATCCTGGCTCGGGTGATACAGCCACCAAAATCAGGACTGATACAGATTTCAACTGTTGGACCCGTATCAGTCCAGCAAAATCAGGACTGATACAGATTTTGACTGTTGGATGCGTCACGACACAGCGTCACGATGTCGAATGACGTCACGACGTCACACGTCATTGGACGTTTTTCGTAGGTGCCTTGAATATATGACACAAATATCATCATGTGAGCTGAGCTGTATCAGTCCCTTGTATCATGGCGTTCGACCCCGTATCATCCCTCGGGCTCCGCCCTCGGGATGATACGGGGTCTCAGGCCATGATACCGGGACTGATACAGCTCAGCTCATATGATAACATCTAATTNAGATTGTTGCGGAGCATAACATGACTTGCAACACTTAAGACATGTTTTGAAAATGTTAAAGAAATGTTGCTGCTGCAGCATTTCTAAAACACTTTCAAAACTTGTTTTAAGTGTTGCAAGTCCTGTTATGCTGTGCAACAATCTCAAAACAAAACGAGTTTGTTGTCTATTTTTGTTGCAACTAAAGATTTTCAGAATGTTAGTTTGGTTCCCAAACCCACCGCTAGGGCCAAAAGGGTTCGGTATCGCCCTCGTTTGACCTTGACCTCAGACAGAATTCTGTGTGTCTGAGGTCAAGGTCAAACGAGGCCGATACCGAACTCTTCTGCGCCTAGCGGTGAGTTCGGGAACCAAACTACAGAATTGTTTTCCGAAAAGTTGCAGTGTGTTGGCAGGGCTTAACTAACTTGGGAGCGATAGTTGAAGTTTTCCGTTGAAAGTCAGTTTTTCGACTCTTTTCCTTGGCCGAAAAGGACTTTCACCTGGACATTAATATTTGACCAATTCCACCCGAGCCGTGAACCAGCCCTAAACACGATGTTCAGGATTCCTTCATGTTTCGTGTTTAGGGGAAACTGAACGAGATAGTTAAACAAGACATTTACAAGACATTTAGATTTACTGTTTTCTAAATGCAGTGTTTAGGTCATCTGTTCATTTCTAATGGAAAACTAATCGCGTTTAGATGTTTAAAAAGTGTTGCATATTCCCGTTTAGTTTCGTGTTTAGACTTTAGATTTACAGTACAACAAATGATATTCGGCATTTTAGGCAACAAGACGTATGTTTCTAGGCGGATAGAACGCCTGTCCTGATGATATGTTCAGTTATATTCACGTAATGTGTTAAGTTGTGTTTTGTTAAACACAAAATTAAACGCTAAACGCGTCACCTGGATTTACAGTGTACTACCTACTAATGGCTAAATAGGTGAAAACAAATTGGCATCCTGGCATTTGATGATGAACGAAGAAACTTCTTTTTCCATAAATTCAGCGCAGGGACTCCCACTCCTCTAAAAGGACACTGTGTTCTTAAAGAAACTTGTAACTATTCCCCTTTCTAGTATACTCCTCAAGCATTTAATAGCCATGCACATGCTATACACCAACACTTCTAAAATGCACTCCTAGCGAGATTTAATGGCATGCATATATTTTTGTGCTAGAAGGATTGCCTGGTCTTATCTAGTAATGACAAAACAATAACATCGCTTCATCGAATTTGCATCAAATTACATTGCAGTCAATGAAAGACCGAAATCAACATGGATCAAAATGTTTTTGCATTGGTCGAAGTGTAAAGTTTTCTTCAATGTTGACAAAGGGTCCAAATCATTTCTGATGCAAAAAAGAAGGGACTGCTCTATAAGAAATTGGAAAAGAGGGAACCTTTACTTCGTTTGAGATTGCTGTAGAAGAAATTGGCAAAAGAGGGAACTTTTACTTCATTTGAGACTGCTCTAGAAGAAATTGGCAAAAGAGGAACTTTTACTTCGTTTGAGACTGCTCTAGAAGAAATTGGGAAAAGAGGGAACTTTTACTTCGTTTGAGACTGCTCTAGAAGAAATTGACAAAAAAGGGAACTTTTACTTCGTTTGAGATCGACGCCAAGACTAGACACCTTAATCGTGTACCCATAAGCAGCCGACTGAAGACTATATTATCTTCTTTTTTTGGCGTCAAATGATGGTCCCTAGTCCCACCTCTGTGTTTCCTTTATTTGTAGTTGGTGTGCATTAGACCGACTCCTTTAGGTTTCTTTATGTGAACTCTTATTTGAATCTTTGGAGAGATTCAGTCCGCTTGTTGCTTCGCTGTGGACGTGAATTCCTGTTTCCGAACCTGAGCGATCTGATGAACATGCAGCAGTCTGCATTTTGAACCTTGCAGTCATTGAGTAATTCCATGGATCACACAAACTATTCGTGGTTTTGGATCCTTCATTTGAACTTGCAGTATCGTGTGATATTTTGAATCACAAACTACTCATCGTGTTGTACTAATGAGGATTACTAAATTCTCATTCTTCTTGTATATTTCAGTTGGCATTGATAGCACAGTTTGAAGATATTGACAGCATTGTGATCAGCAAAGAAAGTGATTCTATGCAACAAGTACAGATTACCTTGGACGAGTCACAATGCGGGGTAAGTTTTGATATTCTACCTTTATGAACTTTAAAGTCATTCTTCCTCTGCTTTCACTGGGCCTTCCAATCGACCTTCTTTTTTGTGATTAAACCTATCTAGGGTCTTCTCAATCATGATGAGAAGGCGGTCATATTGCATTATTGCCTGTCTCTGCAGCTCCTATTCCATCGAGCTCTTCTGCCTTAAACCTTGAACTGGCATTCCAATACAGCGATCTTCAACACTACTGTATAGCATTTGACTAAAATTTTGAAAACCTTTGAGAAAATATTTCTGCTTGGATCAAAATCCATTGCTTGTCTGATATCTACTCATTCAACTGACGGTATCGTGAAAAGTACGTCTTTTAATCAGTAGGCACGACTTGTTTTCATCACCATGCAGTGCGTTTTTTGAACTGCTGTCTGAACTCCCAATCGTGTGCTGTACGTGTCTACTAATTGTACGAGTTCATCACGGCACGCAGGTGATAGGCTAATTGCTTGCAAATTTGTATGAAGGGTGAAGATTAGCCCATCCAATTTTCTCAGCACTCTGTTGGAGTGGAAAATACGAAGGATGGGGTAAATTAAGGGGTCATCTCATAAAGCAATGGATGATGCAGTGGGTTTGGAGAGCCGTTTGCTACCCAGGACATATATTATGGCATAAATCTTACTACTTATCATTTTCTTAGTAAGTATCTGTATTTCGTAGTGAGATAAATGTACGAAAAATCTATTATTTTGTAGGATTCTTGGAAGAAAAAAGCCACTAAGAGTTTTCTAAAAAATATCTTATAAACAACAAGTAATCTTTAAGAAATCTTTCAAAATATATTATAAGAGAATCTTATAAGAAAGATCTTAGCAAGATTCTTCTTTGTTAATATCTTTTTAAGAAATAGCTAAGATACCTATATGTATATTACTTACTTAAAAAATAATGAGATTCTTAGTACGATTTATTTCCTGAGTATGTTGTTCTTGACCAACTGTTAAAGCAGCATCATGTCATCTTGGTTTTTTGAAGAAATATTTTTTTGTGTAGTTGTGACCCAAAGAGAAAGCAAGCACAAAAATCGGCACACAATATGATGATAAATATAAATATAAAGTCAATTCCCAGAGATTTGCAAATTTTCGACCCCAACCGGGGTCTTCTTCAGGCTGGAACTTTACAATCTGAAACTCTAGAAAAGTTGTAAAGTTCCAGCCTGAAGAATACCCCGGTTGGGGTCGAAAATTTGCAAATCTCTGGAAATTGACTTTATATTTATCATCTTTGTGTAGTTGTGTTCATAATTTGCAAGTAACACAAATGTGCATGCTGTTATTCCATTTGATACAGAGTCTAAAATAATTGAAACCTCTGATATCACCCCCATGATAGCAAATTCCTGCAGCCAAGATCAAATTTGTTCATGATATTATTGGATGATATATTCTTCATTAGGCGATACTTGACATTAGGCCATACGTGCCTTGGGTTGGATTGTCTGGAAAGTATTACTTTGTGGTTGAACGCAGGATTTTTTTCTGAGTAGGAGGCACCCTTAGATGGAAAATTTCTGTGGTCCCGGACAGATTTCTTTAATATGCGTGAAAATTTCAGCAAGGAAAAAAACTTCGACGATATTTCTTATCGATGCGTGTAGCTAATNGGTTGGATTTGACTTCAACATGGCTGCCAGGCGGCCATCTTGAAAAATTGACTTTGGCCATATCTCATCGGTAGTAAATGTTACGATGTTTCAATTTTGTCTAAATATCTATGCAAGTATCCTGTACATTCCTGCTGAAATTTCAGTCCCAACGAACGTCACGTGTGGCCAGCAGGTGGCCATCTTGAAAAATAGAATTTTTGACATCTGTGACCTAGACAGGAAAGCAGTTTGTTCACAGATACCACAAAATTGTATTCAGAAATTGTACTCCTGGGTACCATCACCTGAGTTTATGTCATTGACTGATTGATCAGATCATAAACATACTGGTGTGTTCAGCTTTATCTTATCTGTACTGATCCTTCAACATTCACCATGAGAGTCACAGGTTCACACTTAACCACGGAGACTTGTCACAGAGGTGAGCACAATGGCCCTGGCCATTTCATTTGTAGATTGCACTTGATGTTTGTGTTTGTGTTTCTTTTTTTCAATATGCTGATATACATGTACACTAGATTCAGATCTAAAAACCATTTCAGAAGATATATTGGAAGTGGATGTATAAACCTCCGAAATTAATTAGAAAGTTCTTATGACCACCGTTCTTTTTTTCAGTTCCACCTTACCATTCTCGACACAACGTCGTCCCAAATAAATGGAGTTATGCTTCGGATGTTGACACGCACATCACCAACCCAGATGCTGAGCAGAATGGTACAGGGAGAGATAATGAAAGGTTAATCGACTTGTCGAAGGGCCCGCCTGATTATCGGGACAATGTGGACTACATATCAAAGATCAAAGACGAGTTAGGAATCAAGGTAAGAGGTCAACACTAGTTTGTACGCTTTGTATGTCTTACAATAATCTATTGTGTTTTTTCAGAACACTCTAAGCACAAATAATCACAAGTTATTCTACACCACATATCAGATTTCTCTCACACACACAGACTGGTCCTTTCTATGTGTTTTCTGTTGAATGGAGGGATGTTGAGGGGTATTCGAAAACATGGACTTTGGATTAATGGATTGCTGAACACTGGAAAATGAAACGCCTATAGACTACTATTGCCAACATTAATGTGAATTATACCTACAGTACTTGTCAGTCAGTCTTACCAGTGTTGGAAAGTGGGGATTGAGATCGATGAGTATAAGCCATATATTGTTTCATTGTCCAGTGGTCCAGAGTTTAGGAATCAATTGATCAAAAGTCAAAGTTTTTCGAATATCTGATTATGTGTTTGGTAACGGTTATCATTTACTTTACCTGCAATAAATCAGAACCCAGCGGGTAGAAAATTGAAGAACAGGTGGCCCATCTTTGACCACTTGATGTGAATCATTCATATTCTTTCGTAATCATTTTAACCCTTTAACCCCCAGGACCATGTTAGCATCACCTCCGAGAGTCCATTCATTTAACCTTGTTCGATATGTATGGCCCACTTTACGGTAACCCTTGTAAAATATCTGGCTTGCGGGTGCTCAGTTGAAGGTTCTTGTTGATCATCTCCAACTGATATGTAAAAAAATTATCTTCGGTAGCGATCTCAATTACCATCTTTAACTGCCTTCTTGCCTGATGCAATTTAAACTATTCACCATGAAATGATCGTGATTGTGAGAACTCGCAACTGTAGGATTGAGTTGATGAACATTTCAGTTGGAGATGGCACGACCCATCATTTCACTTCAACAATTACTTACTCATAATGAATGGCATGGGCAGCAGTTTGGTTTGGTGTTGGGTTTGTGTTTGTATGAATTCCAATGATTTTTTTCGGGACCTCTGGCATGCTGGGGGTGTTTGGAATGCTACAGTTTGATTTTCTTACTCCGCGAGGTTTTATGAGTGCATGTGATGATTCAAGTTCAGCGATCTTGGGGTGTTTAAACCTTCAAACTTTGATTTACTCATCTACAGAACAGGTGGAGAACATTGGTTGACAGTCTTGAAAATGAAATTACGCCAATAGACGAAGGCATTCAATCTGATGTTCTTTTTACAATGGGCTGTGGAAACTTTTTTCATCATGTCAATCATGTGAATTGCAAGAAATGACCATTCTCAGCGGTTAGGGCACCTCTTTGTAGGGGTATGGATGCTGTGCTTTTTGCAATACATTTCTTGGGAAGCATGCTCAGGCCTTGTGTACATGTACATGAACATAGCTGGAGTACAACATGCAAAGGGAATTTGTGCATTTATAGCCACAATAGTTCGGGCTAGGGAAACATACAACACATACAACTGGCTACAGGGAATTCAAATAGATCTCTGGATATTATAGTCAATTATAATAAAATCTCATTGCATGTCTTGAAAGTTTCGCTATAAAATATGATGACACATTGCAGCCATGAGAGATGTAAAGTAATTCCAACAAGCCTTAAGAATTTGGAAATTGTTAAACGAGCAGGTCCCAAATGCTGAGAAAAATCCAGAATATATTTCACATGTTTCAAGACTATTTGGTGTATAATAGTTAAGCCTTCACCAATAGTAATTTGTATTGCATGCTGTATCAGATCACTGTGATCCAATGAAGGACAGCAGCATTGCAGAGAGGAATTCATAGCACATGAATGAAACGACATTTTTGTCAAATATGATTTGAGGGAAGTTGTGGAGGACTGCTCCTCATAGACTACTGGTTTTGTGGCGATGCTATTGGACACAAACCATCACTTGTTATATAATGACCATTACATGTATATTGCTGCCATTTATTTCTCCCCAAAGTCATTATTACCATAAATAAATCGTTATTACTTTAATCTTGAAAGTAACCAGTCATGCATATGTGGCACTTTTCTTACAATATCTAATTTTTTTTTGTCAGGGTGAACAGTTCAGACTTGGCATTTCCACGCATACTGTTCACTTGGAGGTCTCGGATGCAGTAACTTCTGGAGTAGGGCTCGTAGCACAAGGTATCCTCAGCGCACGTTCACCAACACCTGAAGAACAGAAGGACAATCTTGCAAAAGAAATCATGGCTGCTGTGAATAATTATGAAGAGGCTGAAAAACAAAGAACGATCGAAGCACACGAAATGAACAACATTGAGACCAAAGTGGAGGTTAATGTGGATAATGAATCAATGAGCAGTACATCAACAGTGCAACACTATACAAACAACATCGGGAGTGTTGAAAGTGAAGTAAGAACAAATTATGCAGAAGTCAATGGTTATGATTATGAACCAACTGTTGGTCAACTGAAGGAGTACAGTAATCAACTTGAAAGCCGGGAAGATGTTTCTGATACGGAGTCAGAATCTGCAAGTGAAATGATGGACGGAGAAAACGACCCGTTGCTGCAGCCAGAGACGAGTAAATTCCTTTACCATTTGGATGCCAAGGACTTGACTTCTGTCCCTGCGTACATGCAGTCGGAGAGTGACGACACTGATAGCTACAGCACACCTACAGACAGCCCTGCGAAGAAACGGTTGGAGTCGTTGAATCTGATGCCATCGTCTTTGAATCCTCACCATGCAGGTGTGTACTATGTCGCTAGCAGTGTAATGATCAGCTTCAGCTGTTTTCCAAGTGTAGTGAATGAATTGTGCTGTAAATCATTTCACTCCCAGTTGCAATTTCATTAAAATGATACGGTAACTATACCTGCCAATTCCTGCTACCGTGCTGAAACCCTGTCACATATATACTGCAGATACCCATTGGAAAGCACAAAGCTTCCCAATGCATAGCCATGTCACAGGTTGCAGCTGCGATTCTGACAATATTTTGGCACACTTATTCTCTCTCCTCGACTTTATCGACATTGACTGTGACAAGGCACTGGAAAATAAAGATATATTTAACTGACATGCACTTCAGTGAAGCCACATCTTGCTGATATACATCTTGCTGGATTGAAGGCCTTGATTCAACATGATCTCACGCTCATTTCAGATTCACAACGTCCTCACAGCTTTGGTCTTCACAGTCCAGACCAGCTTCCACGAACAGAACGCGATTTCAAAAAGATTGCAGCGAGCTTTGGTCTGCATAGTCCCGACCAACTGGACCAGTTGGATGATACTTTCAAGAAGAGGGTTATATCGGAAGGTGGCCTCTACGTGGAAGCTGATCTTATTGGTATGCAAATTGTTCTCGGTGTGTCAGTGTCAAGCATAGTCTACACGATACAAGATTAGACACCCACCCATACAACAACTGTGTTTGGCTTTGTTGGAAGACATGTGTTGTATCGTCTGGACAGTTCTGTCATTCACACCTCCTTAAAAAGTGTGCTGTTCTGACAATATTTCCTTCCAAGCTGAGGTGTTCTGACAGTCACATCTCCCTATAAACTTCACTGACCCGCTTCTCACTCTGCGGAATCTGCCAGAATCTACCAATTTCCTTCATGATTCTTCCCTTTGGAATAATGATTCAAATGGAAGTGCTCCCCACCTATTGTATTGAAAATTCTCATTTGTCTGTTTTTGCCAATAATGTTATCATTTTAGATCTGACATTGATCCCACCCCCGAAGACACCAGATCAAGAACGTCTGATTGATTTCACCGAGGCTGCGAGTATTCCACCACCTGATTTCATGGACGATGACGAGGCAGCCAAGGGAAGTGTTGACGCTGACAGGGTACCTCCAGGAACTATTAGAGGTAGGAGTGTTATAACGGGTTACAAGATTGCCACCCTCTGGTATAAAGAATGGAATCCGTATTTTCATGGCGAGGAAGCTTTGGAGCAAACAGATCACTCAATTTAAATGGTGTACTTTAGGCTGTAGATACATGGAAAAGCTTGACGATGCACAACCTGAATACTGAAATGTGCTAACAGTGTATGGAACATAGGGTCTTTTTGAGACATTTTCTGACCAATAAGAATTTTTGTTCTCTTTACCAGGTGGACAAGAACCCGAGAAGGAGGTGTTAGAAAGCGAGACAGATTCAGGAAATGAGACAATTTCCTCTGAGAATATCGAGTTATCAAACACTATCAATGACTTCCTTGCTGGTCAGTCTGAAGTTACTGTATCTGTACGGGAAAAATCTCACCCAGCAACAGATATCGACGCCCTTATTGCTAAACTGACAGTGCCACCCCCGCCAAAGGATATGTCTTTGATAGCGTTGCAGGATATTTCACCTGAGGAAGTTTCAGTTGATACCACGAGCACAATTGTTTCAGGGAGTCTAGATGTTGAGGGGTTAGAGGTCGGAGACGTGAAATCCCTTGATGATGATATAGCATCTTTGGTGATACCACCGCCTCCTGATTTGAGCGAGGGAAGACGTGAAAGTGATACTGTTGAGGTGACAATGGAGACACGTTCATCTAGCGGATCAGAATCTCAGGTTACAGACTCGGTGGATGCAGTGACAATGGCTCCTGTGACTTCATTTTCTCAAACTACACCCCTAACATCCTCTAGTGGGTTAGAATCAGCAGGGTCAAAAGCAAACAACAGGCCAGTCTTAAGGGAATCGTTTATCAGACAAAGTGACAAATCCGGGCATAGTTCAGACGCCAAGTCCAGTCAGAGTGTTGATACTAGAACGTTTGAAGAACGTAAGAAAATCTTTTCGAACGAAACGCTTTCACATTCTAAGAAGGATTATCATAAAGGAGAAATCGATCCTAACTTGCCTGTGAAAAGTGGTAGTGGTGTAAGATTGCTGAAGGATATTGAGAAGGGGATCGGTAGTAGTTTGACCGAACGGCCCCCTCCTCCCCTCAGGACTTGTTCCTCTACAGACAGTGATAAAAAGGTGGTGATAATAGATAAATCAGTCCCTGATAAAGAAATTGTGATAATTGACAAGACTGAATCAATGTCGTATGCTGACAACTGGGTGCAGCAGTTGCAGAGTAATCGTGAAGCGTCTAGAGAGTCGCTGCCCTACAAACACGGCTCTTCGGATGCAGACTCCGACAAAATGAAGGGGGCATCGTCGAAGGATGGAACCCAGCGTCCAGTCATTGTAGACCCGAAGAGACCCTCGTCACTTGATCGTGCCCAGACACCGACAGATGGACAACCACCTAAACTGACCTTTGTACAGAGGTCGAATACATTTCAGAGTGGACGAGGAAAGCATCGTTCGTTAATTTCACAACAGGTCATGCCAACGATAAGTAAATCTGACATGGTGACGTTTGCTCATGAAAAGTTGAAGCAGGACAATACAAAAGATACCTCAGAAACGACAGTTCCGAAAACCCCTAAAAGTATTCTTGTGAAACGTACAGATTCCACAAATTCAGTGAACAGTGACACTGAGAAACCTGTCCCAAAACCTCGTCTGAAGAGGAGTGCATCTTTAAACAGTCCAAACCGAAGACGATCTTCCTTCCCTCTGTCTGTGGTACCGCAAACTCGTTCCGATGCAGAGAACTTATTATTACGAACACAGAGTTCCGATTTGATTACGAGTCAACCTTTGAAGTCCGCTTATGGTCAGATGATCAGCCAACGAAGTTCCTCACTTGATGCGGTTACAACGCCATCTACCTCTCAGCAGCAGGATGTATCGCCGAAAGAACAGCCTGGTCACCATCGAAGTAGCTCTTTGGACACTGTTGTGAGGCGTTCACTAAGTCCGCCAAGCAGTCGAGAGATGACGCCTTCACCGAAGGGAAGTGTACCACTGATCAAAAGTGCTCTCAAACCAGTCGCTTCGGTTGCTTCTTCCCAGGTAAGTCAACATCCGCAGAGTGCTCGAAAGGTCTGGCCGAGCTGCCCTCGCCAAATGGCAATTTGGCTGCTAGGTCAGGTCGCCACAAAAAAGGGCGGGAAGCTGGACGGCCGAAGTAAAAACCGGCGCGAAATTTTAGCGCTGTTTTCACTGGGGCTGTCTCGATATCCACGCATTCATGAACGCTGATATGCACTTTGATCGCAGCGCCTGGTATGCTGTACTCATGGAATAGAGCCTACACGTGCACGTACAAGTTTCAACGTTTGTCTATTTGCCTGTCTATGGGAAGCAGATTGCATTTCTCATTAAATCTCTGTTTCCTTTCGCTTGGATTTTAGCACTTGCTAACAAGTCACCTCTCAGAACAACTTCCAGTTCTGGCCAGTTTACTTGTCAGGGAACAGGCAACGGGAGTTTCGGAAACACTGCCGAGCTGGTGGTTATTCCAAGAAGTGAGATTAGCACTTGCAGTTTGCTTTTCGCTGAGAATTATGGAAGTCAAACACAAGACTCTGTCTTGATACAGCTGTAAATAACCATATTATTCGACGTTTCTGTTACAGCCTCGAGATTCCGCAAAGAAGTCAGGTCCACTGAAGGCTATACGACCATCGTCCACCCCGAGTGATTCAGACAGTATCAGCGATAACAACCGTGATGCATCCACTACGGATAGCCGGTCTTCATCTCGGATGTCACAGGGAACGAACAGCACCTTCTCATCTCCGAGAGAGAGCCCACAGCTTCGTCCAGCCCAGCTGAATCACCATGGCTCGTCTACCTCCCTCGATAGGGAGGTTGGGTCAAATATGAATCGGACGATGGATTCTTCATCACTCAGCAATCTCTCCAAAGGTGTGATCATTCCCGATCTGTCAAAGTCACAAATGAGTCGATCATTAGACCTTACCAATTCCCAGGTCAATGCAACATCAAAACAGACACTGCCATTTTTGAAAGTGAAAATAAATCCATTGGTGAAAGAGATTATGGACCGTGTTTATGAGGGTGATGATGCATTTGATCAAGCAAATCAAGATATCGACTCATTGGTCCTGGAAGTTGATGGAACAATGGCAAACATACGCCTGCTTTCGAAACCTCAGCCTGAACAGTTCAAGTTCTTCAAAGATTCACTTGTATTTGAATCGAGACAATTTGTTACAGACTCAAAAATGCTTGTATCGAGCACGACGCAAGCACGTGAAAATCTTGTTGGTAATGTCAACAGCAGTATGCACACCTTGACGAAAATCATCAACTACATGCAGGCGACTGTGAACGTCATGACTAGCAGAACTCAAGTCGACCTTCTTGCTCAGCGGATACGTCAGGTTGTGGAGTCCTACCGGGCGACTCTGAACGCTGCTGACATAGCAGTTGGGAAAACCATGAGTGATCCTGGAATGAAAGTCCTGATGCGACAAGCAACAAGTTTAGCTGGTGTTCTCAGTTCGTTAATGAAAAGCTTAAAAGGATTAGACGATCGGTGATTTATGAGAGGACAATATGCATTTTGATTGGCTGTTTTAGTTCTGATATTGTCTTAACTATTGAATTTTAAAATGCTTCTGTCTTAAGTTGTTCAGTGCCATTGGCATTTTTTAAACTGATGAGCCTGCCATCTTTCCAACACATACCCATGTGACAGGTTTCACTTATTTTCTTGTTTTCGATATCCACAAATTGGCCTTAGCAGTGAAAGGGTTAAAATACGAGATACACTTCGTTCTTTTAGGAAAACATGAGAAGTTACGATACAGTTGGAGATTCAAACATCGATGATAACGATGCAGAGGTCACTCTCGCATTTATCAGAAGGGGAAGGGGATTTTGAAACACTAAGGAACCTTTTTAAGCTGGTAATTTATTCTCTGTGCGCTCTGTGATATGCTTTACTAATCAGATCATGTGAAATGTTCAATGCAAAAAATATTATCTCCAAATTACTAACAAAGCTAAAATTTGATACCAATATTGTAGCCATGATGTGAATGCATGTATAAGGTACATGTACATGTATAAAGTTAATCCTGCGAAGCATTTTTGTTATACACGCCTCTTTTATTCAAGACACTATGCTTTCCAGCAGTCTCACAGCAACTCTATGAAATGTATGCCATGATTAAGTTGCAATGACAGTTTACAGAAAAATGGGACTTCAAAAAGAAAATCTGTACAGGTTCGTTTGAAAATACAGAAAGATTACAGCCCGTTTTGTTGACTTCAAAAGGTTTTGGAATCTCCAGTGTTGTCCTTGTCAGAGTTTACACTTGTTCTGTGTGTGATTATTTATGAAATTTTTCATTGCTATGCCATAAATGTAACCCATAGAAAATACCAGTCCACCTATTTGAAAATTTAAAACTTCGTACTGTTCTTTGTACTGTTCTTTTACGTTATACCAAGTCTGCTAATCACATATTCAACACTGCAGTAATGATTAATTGATCATATACATGTATTTATTATGATTTAATGATTCCATAATATCATAAAGGCATCAACATGATCAATGTTTGATTCCATTATGATAATATGGACAAAGGTTGATAGTTTCGTCGTGATTCTATACCGTAAATAAATCCTCGTAGTTAGAGAGGTTGTTCTTCCATTTTCCCTTCCATAATGTGGACACTATCGTATCAGAAGTGAAAACTCATGATGCTGGCACAAAATTTAGTTGCAGATAATTCTTTACTCCTGTCTGCAAGAACTTAAAGGGCCTCTAGAGGCAGCCAGCATGGCAGGGGAAAACCACGGGGAAAACCCAGGTTGAATACCTCGTACTAGTGATTATTACGTTAAAGTGGCGCCGCCTGGCCGAAGAACCGGTACTGATAGTAGCCTAATGGCGAGCTGCCTCTAGAGGCCCTTTAACAGTGATTTTGGTCATCCCAGACATATGAGATTCGAATATATAGGGCATTCAATTGTGGTAGAGTAAATTGTGATCTATTCATTTGTTACATGTTCCGTATCAAGTGTGTTCAGCTGACAACTGTGATGACAGATTTCTTTATCCTTATTCTTATCTTGAGGCCTGATCAAGTGGTGGAACATTTTCACAAACCATTAGCTATACTACTATCGAACTCCAGGGTCCATATTCATAAAACCTTGCTCGGCTTAGTTACTTGCTGATATGACAAGTTTGTACAGGCCAATGTACACAATTAGCAACTAACTACGCCAGCGAGGGTCCAGATTTATGTAAGTATCAAACCTGATGGTTGAACCTTTGGGGGTGTAGCCTCTTGTTCCCCTTATGCCTATTGCTAGTACTAGTCGTTTAAGCATCATCTTTTGTCGAAGTCATTGGTGTTGCTTTGCATGGCATGGATGAACAGAGCAAAAAAATTATGCTTCAGACAGCGATGGAATGCACATGGTTACGCTGTACTGATGTGTTTGTTGTCACTTGCTACATAGCATTGTGAAGTACTTCTACCTCAAAACAGAGAATCTCGTGAGTGTTGAGTGTAAAAAGTTCTTTCAAACTAATGAAATACATGAAGACGTTTGTTCAAAGTGTTCAGTCATTTTTGAATCTCACAGTGACGATCACTCACTGCTTCGGATTCTCAAGCATCGTCCCTTCTAGGGCCATTTAAAAAATATTAGTTTTTCGTGGCCTCTCTTTTCAGCTATGGTCCCTTTCCGTTTTTTATACTTTTATAGCTTTCAAGAAAGTTTTTTCTCTTTCTTTTTCTACTCTTGAAGATTGCCAGTACTGGAGCGGAGCTATTTTATTTGACATGTAAGGCCAATGCCAGGTAGAGACTTAAGTGAACTCTCACTGTCTCACAGTCCATACATGTATTTTATCATGATATAAGTTCATTTTTGATGTGAAAAAGAAGGAAAAAACATTTCTGGGTCATTTCAACTGCTGGTACTTGGAGAAAAAACTATAAAATATAAATATCCTTCTCGCTCCAAATTTTTGGGTTGAGTGTTACGAAAAACTATTTATTTTTTAAAATGGTCTTAATATGTAATTTTGAGATTTGATGCAGGCATGCTTTTAATAATTTTATGATTCAAATGTAAAAAGTAAATCGCCAAAGGTGAACTTGGTAGTTATGCACAGTTTATTACAACTGTACTGGTAAGTTATTAATGTTATTGTATAGCTATCAATCAAGAGAGTTGTATTTTAATGTCTGTATATAAGATAATTTCATGTATTATTTTTTATCTTGTCATAAGGAGAATTCAAACTATATGGCTGAGTTCCTTTTCTTCCCGAAGGTTCGTTCGTTGTTGCTACATGTATATGGATTCCTGTGGAAACTTCAACCTCAATGAGATTTCTGGTTGCCATTCCATATTTACCCACTTCCACTGCAGAGATTTTTTTCAAATAAGCTCCGTTTTCATTTCCGCTTGCCAAAGACAACAGACAGACATTGCTACTCAGTAGCCATTGGCTGTAAGACCTAAAGAAAAGTATGTAGCTTTGCATTCATGATAAATAGACATGGGTATCAGGATTTATGCTGGAGGAATGGGTAATCTGTTACAGACACTGGGTCATATGAATAAAGACTAGCAAATGCTTTTACTTCAAGTTTGTACAACATTGCCTAGTGCATTTGTATTGCAAAATTCAAGTAAAAGCATTTACTAGTGTTTATTCATATGACCCAATATTTTGTAAGCATAGATGAGGGGCCGATTTCACAAAGGCTGTGTAAGACACGCGTAACTTCGTCAAATGCATGGCGGAAGTGCGTGCATTTAGTGAAGTTACACGCGTCTAAGTCTTAAACAGCCTTTGTGAAATCGGCCCGAGATGTTTATCAAGCTTTTCTCATTTGCTATAGAGTTGCCACTAGAAACTTCAACATCAATAAGAAATTTTGGTTGTCATTCCATGTTTTTCGCTCTCCAGTCTAAACGCTCGTTGAAGAGGTTTTTTCAGGAAACACCGTTTTCGTTTCTCCTTGCAGCATGCAACTGACAGCAAGACATATTGGTTGGTGTTCCTAAAAGTTATCAAATGCTTTTACTTAAGACTTGCACAGTGAGGGCCAATGTAAATGCACAACAAAACTTGAAGTAAAGGCATTTGCAAGCTTTTATGACTATCAGCCATTGCTATTCAGTAAACTAGTGGGCTGTGAAAGTTAAAAACATCGATGGTCGTGCAGTCATGATAGAGAAACATGGGGAGTCAGGCTTTAGCCTTGAACAATGAGCTCATCTACTACAGACATAACTGTGTAAGCATAGCCTACATGAATACGTTTGTCAAGCTTTTCCTCCACTTTTGAGAGGTTGTATGGTATTAATGCTGCATGCACTGGCTGATGAGATAAAGGCACATTTTCTCAACTTTTATGCATCAAAGCTTGATATATATCGGGCTTGGCATTCTCACCACAGGCAAATCATCTGGCACACGTACTTAATTTCCTTTAAAGCAACAATTTATTGTATTATACTAGTATTCAAGTATTTTCTACCCCTCGGTAAATTCTGACATGTAAGTACTTAATACACGTCAGATCGATAATAGACTATGATTATGATACACTTGGTGGTGTTCACTTATTTATTCTTTTCCTTTTCAACCCCCCCCCCCCCATTCCATCATTTTTGAGGGCACGAAGTCCATGTGTCCTAAGTGAAAACTTAGGTGTAAAGTACCAGAGTGTTCTCATATTTCAGTGTTTCCCCTCAATGTGAACCGAGAGTGATAGATTTGTCTGTATTCTTTATTTAAAACTAATGTCTCTCTAGCTGTCAACACTGCGACATGGGCAACAGTAGAAAACGTTACAGATCATGTAGTGGGTGCTACAGGGTGGCCCACAAAGTATGTCCCTCTAACACAAGCAATTCTTTCGTATTGTTCGAGGTACACTTTTCTGGGCGACCCTGTATAGTAGAGTTTGCACTATGCGGTCATCAGAAAACAACATAATCCAAGATTCAATTCATCCGTCAATCCGAATAGAGCTCACTCCACCCTTAATTCTTTGGTATGCACTCGGTACAAGTCAGTCAGGTGTGGCTGACACGTTGTAGAAACTATACAATGTAGTTCGACCCCCGTCTAAAAATACCCCTTTCTTATGAATTACAATGAGATTTACTGGTCTGTTAACTTTCTGTTGCGTCATTGGCGCAGGGGTTGGTGACAGTTCAGCTTGTTTACTTGACTAACTCGCTGCCTTGTGATTGGTCAGTTTGAAGTCATGAGGTCACATGACTTCAAATTGACCAATCACAAGGCAAATTTGTTTATCGGTGGATTGTTACCCGGATCTGCTCGCCCTCACTTCCCGCCGACCATTCGATTAGCAGGTGCCATTGGAGCAGGCAGGAGATTGGTTTTTACGGACGTCTCCTCGAAGGGCAGGGTTCTGCCTTGCATATATAGTTTTCTAACCAAGTCCAAATGATGGTAAGTGCCCGGCATTTTGATTTTTTCTGCCTCTGCTTGGCCTACAAGGTCCTGCACGAGTTACTGGTGGAGGTGGAAGACGTTTTGTGAAGTTCCGTTTTTGCAACTTCGTTAGTCTGGCATCAAACCACGGTGGAACGTGGCTAGACAGATTCGACCTTGATAGACGCCGCTTTTCGTATTCCAAGGCGATTTAAACACGCACAAGCAATAAATTGTATGCGTTTATCACTTTCCAATTGCAGTCAGGCATGTCAGGCGTTCCTGCAGGCCATGTTCGTCTCCGAAGGCAGCACCGTGGCGGTTTCGCGCTGAAAGGATCACCACGACGCGGCTTGGAATGGCAATGTAAGTATACACGTAGAAGGAATGGTGGTGCTGGAAGGACTGCTTGCATGCATGACCAGTGCGCCGGGCGTAATGCCCGTTTTACACTTACGAGTTTTCTAGTACTAAAAGTTATAAATAGGGTTTAGTGTTCACAATGCCTTTCAGCTAGGTAGTCGGTGGCCTAAGACCGAAATCGCCCTATATGAGCCTCATAATTTTTAGTACGAGAGAAATTCTACGTGTAGAACGGGCATAAGAAACGTCGGGTCCATCATATAAAATAGGTGGTTTACCGCCATTTTAAAATGGCGGGATTCAAAATTTTTCCAATATGGCGACTCTACCAGTCCTCAGATATACCAGTCCTCAGATATATAGTAGTACATGTACATAGAAGTACGTGCAGTCGACAAGTCTAGGTCGGGGACGCCCAAATATTTCCACCGCGTTCGCACCTCAGCGGTGCTTTGTGTGCATTGACCATCGCTAATGATTTTGTATTTCTTTCTACTTCCAGATGTCCGTTCCATTTGCCGATGTAAACCGAACCATTTGCCGATGTAAACCGAACCATTTGCCGATGTAAACCGAACCATTTGCCGATGTAAACCGAACCATTTGCCGATGTAAACCGAACCATTTGCCGATGTAAACCGAACCATTTGTCGATGTAAACCGAACCAGAGTATGTAAACCGAACCAGAGTATGAATCGAGTGTTAAACAGCCACGTTTGCAGAAATTGCTGTGTCCTTCCTTCTAAGGAAGCAACTGACGGTGAGGGCTCTTTTTTGTTGAATTGTGGAACTGAAAATCGCCAAAATTTATTTCGAAATGGCCTGTTGAGGCAGCAGCTCGGTTTGGCTTTCGATTTGCCGTGCTCGGCTGCTTGATTTGTGTGCTTTCGATTTGGGGGCTATTTTTCCTGGTGCTTTTGGTTTGGGGCTTTCGGTTTGTTACGCTAAGCCGGCCGTACGCAGGACAATTTTTCTGAATCTGGGCTCCACTCCTCCAGGTAGCTTGTAATGCATAGTACCGTAATGCATTACATGATGCACTGAGAACCTCTCCCGGCAGTGCTCCAAGAGAAAATGACAGATTACGTGTTTTTCTCCGCCTTTTATAGCCCAGGTGGTTTAAAGTACCTATTATTATGCATGACGACTGAAGGTGATTGGTCATGCTTGGTGAACCGCATCTCTCGAACAATGAACCTGTTGTTGGTGTCACCTCTTCTCTGTTGCACATCACGTGACGAAATGGATAACCCCATTCGTTTATACCCTACTGATCCTCACTTTGAATACTCCAAAAATTCACGAAGAATCTGATCGTGTACGGCGGGCATTACTTCTTTTGTTAATCCCTTTCACATTGACCAACGATCTGTTTCCATTTCAGCGTCCATACCCATGGCAATTTCCCGCCCGTGTGAATGGCTACAACACGGTCTCCATTCATGTGAAATAGAACTTCAGTCGGAGGACATTTCCATCAATTCTGTGGTGTTGACGAAACTTACAACCAAGCCTTAGGAACTCGTTCATGTCAAATACTTGTGGGAAATGTGGTGGAGATCCTGTGCCTCGTGGGAAATCTGAACGTTTCATGTCACGTGGGAAATGCGAACATTCTTTGTCACATGGCAAATGTGTTGGACATTCCGTGCCACGTGGAAAATACGGAGGACATTCTATGGAAAAATTTGACGCTTTCGACTGATGTTTGTCTGGAACTTATATTCCTGGTCTCGCGAGGTGTCGTGATCTCACGAGTTGTCAAAATGGAGGACACTTCGATGTCATGATCAACGATTATGGATGACACACACACAGGTGATGTAAGTAATGGTATAGTTTTTCATCCAACTTAATTTCTCTGCTTGAATAAGCCCCCAAATTATTTTTTTTCTTCCTGTGCCAAATTTTTTTTTGTTCGAAATCCCCACCGTTGTGTTTCGCAACGTATCCTGACCTTGACCTTGGGCACGTGGCCTTGGTGTGTGACCTTGACCTTGGGCACGTGACCCACCCTTGGGTTCTGCATGACCATGAATGCAAGTGTTTGAACTTGACGTCAGAGCGGCCATGTTGGAGCTATACAACAAAAGAAACTTCGATTGTTTTGAAAGTCCATTATCTGGCGAAAAATTATTTTGTTTATCCCTCCAACATAGCCACCATGCAAACACTCTATGGATCTATGCCTTTTCGAAGTGGCATTTGTGCATTTCGGCCATCGGCCTCTAGCATTTACTGTGTAGTCATGTCCTGCCGAGGCACCTGATTCAATGGCACACATCCCCTTGGCATGCACTCTCATCTGAAGGTGGCCAAACCTGCAACCATATGACCACATGTGCACAATGGCCGATACCCTTGCTGTGGCTGCCATTCCCTTGGCCGGCTTGATGTCTGAATACCCTGGATGGTGGAGTCCTCTGTCATTTTTCCACTGTTCTTTTTGTATACCGTGCTCTGGTATGGAGCTGCATGTAGTTCGACTCCATTTAAAATGCACTTATTTTTTCAGGCTGAATTAACCAAACCTACGCCATTTTGAAGAGACCCACCAGGGCACCACGTGGCCACGTGACCGTTACGAATGAACTGGGCTGCCATTACGCTTCGTTCTATCTCGCTGATTCTGGGATCGCTAATGTGTGGAGAAATGCATGAATGATGACGTAGTACACAAGCACTAAGAAACTTGTAATGCTCCTTCTAACAATACATTGCGCTGAGTGCACTGTACATTTGATGTACACGGCAGTTTTCACTCCTCACCAAAAGTCGGCGGAAATTTCATCTAAAAGCATTTTTCTAAGAGGAGCATGCATTCATTTGGGAAGAATAAAAGGCATTCTTTCAGATGATATGCGTCTCCACAACGGACTGTCTTTAGTTTAGGCGGACGCTGGATTTTTATTTAGAAGGAGCACAGCAGCATAGGCTCAAGTTTCTATGTGACAAGGAACGAATATTTGACACGTGGAACGAACATTTCTTGTTGATTACCGGAATCGTTGTGAACATTTCTTGTTGATTACCGGAATCGTTGTGAATTAACGAAAAGGAACTCGGATGTTGACAAAGAACTTTGACGGAACTTTTCAAAAGTATTTCTCCGAATGGCCGTTCGTGGCGTTGTACAGTCATGCTGAAAAAGCTGTAGATATTCCTTTGTTTTTGAATATCAATTATTCGTTAATTTTCTTGTTGTTTGTTCTTGTCATTATCCTAATCTTGGAACCTTCTGCTCTTTTTTCACAGCTGTTCGTGGCCAGGGACTGTGAATGGTACAACAACGGACAAGTTTTCGGCCGAAGTCCCGCAGAGTGAACCGACTTGGATAAGTATGCCCACGCTGCGGGACTCCGGCCCACAGTCTTACGAACTTGTCTCTTGTTTCGACTCACGGAAGTTCCGAATGACAGGCGAATGCATCGGACAATCGAACCTGGCCACAACAGCTCGGGTACATCACTTCCGCCCTCGGCCCTGTCTACAGCTGCGACGACTTCGACGAAGAGGAAGGGTTAATATCCAGTTCAAGGCACAGGAACAGAAGTTGAAGAACGAACTCCGTTTTTCCAGTTCAAGGAGGAGGAAATGGTTGATGTCCAGGTGAAAGTCCTTTCCGGCCAAGGAAGAGAGTGGAAAACAGACTATCAACGGAAGACTTCTCAACTATCGCTCCGTAAGTTAAGCCCTGCCGACACTGCAACTTTATTTTCGGAAACAATTCTGAAAATCTTTAGTTGCAACAAAAATACACAACGAACTCGTTTTGAGATTGTTGCGGAGCATAACATGACTTGCAACACTTAAGACATGTTTTGAACATGTTAAAGAAATGTTGCTGCTGCAGCATTTCTAAAACACTTTCAAAACTTGTTTTAAGTGTTGCAAGTCCTGTTATGCTGTGCAACAATCTCAAAACAAAACGAGTTTGTTGTCTATTTTTGTTGCAACTAAAGATTTTCAGAATGTTAGTTTGGTTCCCAAACCCACCGCTAGGGCCAAAAGGGTTCGGTATCGCCCTCGTTTGACCTTGACCTCAGACAGAATTCTGTGTGTCTGAGGTCAAGGTCAAACGAGGCCGATACCGAACTCTTCTGCGCCTAGCGGTGAGTTCGGGAACCAAACTACAGAATTGTTTTCCGAAAAGTTGCAGTGTGTTGGCAGGGCTTAACTAACTTGGGAGCGATAGTTGAAGTTTTCCGTTGAAAGTCAGTTTTTCGACTCTTTTCCTTGGCCGAAAAGGACTTTCACCTGGACATTAACCCTTTCATTCTCCTTGAACTTGAAAAATGGAGTTTGTTTTTCAACTTCTCCTTTCCCTGCGCCTTTAACTGGATATCAACTCTTCCACTGAACAAGGAAACGAATCAATTAATAAATAACTTTTTATTTGTTGATTGATTACTACAGACAAAAGGAAGAACAAGAAAAGCGACTTCAGCTTCTGAAAAGAGAAAAAGAAAGAAATAATAAATAAAAGAAATAAAAAGAATAAAAAATAAGCAAAAAATAATAAAAATAGCCAAAAAAGTGGCAAAAATAGCAGAAAAATGGCAAAAATAAGCCATAATTGCCTAAAAAATGCCCAAAAAACCCCTAAAAAATGCTCTAAGTCCAACAAAAATTTTTTTAGTTCCACCCCTAGCTCCGAAACTTTGAGACGGTGAGGAGTAATCTCCCCTGCTGCTGAGACGAAATTCCTTTTCTATGTACATCACTACTTCATCAATAATAGAAGTAGTGATGTACATGAAAAGAAATTTCGACAGCCTCCAGAGGGAGTGAAATCGGCAAATCGGTGTAATACTTACCAAGGATGTTGTTCCACAATGCGTACAAGAACCTGCAACATAAGAAAAAATGGAGATAGTTTATTTTTCGAACCCTTCCACTGGACATTTTTGGAGATAGTTTATTTTTCGAACCCAAAATGGAGATAGTTTTTTTTTCGAACCCTTTCACTGGACTTTTTGGAGATAGTTTATTTTTCGAACCCTTCCACTGCACTTTTTTGGAGATACATGTAGTTTATTTTTCGAACCCCAAATGGAGATAGTTTATTTTTATTTTTCAACTTTTCCCACCCTAGTTACTTTAACTGAACATTAACCCTTTCCTGTTCTTTGAACTGGAAAAAAGGGAGATAGTTTTAATTTTCAACTGGAAATTAACCCCTTCCATTTCATTTTTTTGGAGATAGTTTATTTTTCGAACCCAAAATGGAGATAGTTTATTTTTCGAACCCTTCCACTGGACTTTTTGGAGATAGTTTATTTTTCGAACCCAAAATGGAGATAGTTTTTTTTCGAAACCTTCCACTGTAAATTTTTGGAGATAGTTTATTTTTCGAACCCTTCCACTGGACCTTTTTGGAGATAGTTTATTTTTCGATTTATTTTTCGAACCCAAAATGGAGATACATGTAGTTTTTTTTCGAACCCTTCACTGGACTTTTTTGGAGATAGTTTATTTTTCGAACCCTTCCACTGCACTTTTTTGGAGATAGTTCATTTTTCGAACCCAAAATGGAGATAGTTTATTTTCCAACTTTTTCTACCCTAGCCTCTTTCACTGAACATTAACCCTTTCCTGTTCTTTGAACTGGAAAAATGGAGATTACCCCAAATTTGGAAGGACAGTAGTACCATTTGAAATCTCCCCTCATCTGTGAACATACAGGGTGTCAGAAAGAAATGTACAGGCGAAAGAAGGCAACCTTAGAATCTGGGTTTCTCCGGATCCTGAAAGAGGATCTTCTTACATGAAAAATAGTCTTTTTTCATCCAAATTAGTCAAGCCAATCAGAAGTTAAGTCATTTCTTCCAGCGATATCAAACCCTAGTTCAGGAACCCCAAGCAAATTATTTGACATTCCACCCGGGGCTTAACAGGCTGCATAAAAATGACACAACTTCTGATTGGCCTGACTTGTTTTTATGAAATAGTCAGTTTTTCATGTAAAAATCAACTCTATCAGGATCAGGAGAAACCTAGCTTCTAAAATTCCCTGGGTTTCGCCTTGATATTTTTTGGGACACTCTGTATTTCTTTTCGATGTACATCATTACCTTGCCATCAGATTGATTTTTCATATCTTCCTTTTCATATCTTTAGAAGTCCAAGGCCAATATTCATAAAACCTTGCTAGGCTTAGTTACTTGCTAAAATTGCCCAGTTTGTACAGATCAATGTACACAACTAACAACCAACAGCAATGTTTTATGAATATTGGCCCTGGTCTTCTAAAAATATAAAAAAAAACAATCAGAAAAGTAATGATAGTGGACATGAAAAGAAATTTCAACTTACAGAGTTCAAGGAGTGAATTTTGAAATCGAGATTGAACACGGGAAATCGACTATACCCACCAAGGATATTCTCCACTTCATTACAGGAACACGAGTTTGGTGGGAGAAGCCATGTCTTTTCCTCAAAGCTAATAGGGACCATGAGAGCCAAAACGTTCCTTTAACCAAGCCTCCTTGGGGATGAAGCCTGCAATGTAAGAAAACTTAGAATATTAAAAAACTATTTAAAGACTTAGTTCATTGAACATTTTTTATCATACATGTAAAATGTAAACTGCAGTTATGCAATTATTATTGCACTGTCATGAATACTTCAGAATATATGACCAATTGATGTAAGGGGAATTTACTTTTGTCCAGGTTTCACATCATATCCGATATCAGTCTCCTACCACTACGGGTGTGGTAGGACGAAGTCCATACCATGCTCAACAATTCACTGAGTGTCTGTAACCTATCACCAGACCATGAATTATTGTTAGACATGAAATCAACGTATGGTGTGGTGTACATTCGATTAAGTGTCCAACACAAACTCAATTTCCGTACTAAAATCAGCCAATAAAATCCATTATGCCAACAGGAGGCGCCATGTATTCCATACAAAAACCAGCCAATGAGATCCACTATATGCCAACAGAAGGAGGCGCCATCAGTGAAAATTCATTTTGTTTATTATTTTTCAACATGTCCTTCCCGTGCTCCTTTCAAGTGGATATTAACCCCTTCCTTCTCCTTCAACTGGAATCAGGAGACTTCGACTTCTTCCCCTTCCAACAGACATTTATCATGAAAGGAAGGAAATGTTCAGGTGTGGTTTAAAAATTCTGTTCTACAGAATCAGACGCAGTGTCGAAGGGAAGATTACTTCAAAGGACAGTAGAACACTTTGAAATCACCTTCAGTCTTATCAGTGAACATGCAGGGTGTCAGAAAAAAATATCCACGTGAGACAAGGCAACCTAAGAATCTAGGTTTCTCCGGATCCTGAAAGAGGATCTTCTTACAAAATGAAATGGTCCATGAACCATGTGCTCACCCGTTTGGACATATAGTGAAATGACAGAGGGAGGTACATGTCAGTTACGAGCAATCTGGGTCAAGTCATTCCCAAGTTGCAGGACTTCAATGATGTTTGGGTTATGCCACCTGGCGGCCATACTGGATGTCCGATCGGGCCAAAAGTTCACATGCACATAAAGGTCATCCAAAGGGAGCCACATGGCACATTTGAGCGCTCTCGGTCAAATCGTTCCTGAGTTATAGCACATTTGATGATTTTCGGGTTAAACCACCTTGCGGCCATATTGGACGTATAATCAGGCCGAAATTTGACGTCCTTGTAAAGTTCATATACATTGTAGAGGGAGGTAAATATCAAGATTGGGCACTCTGGGTCAAGCCGCTTCTGAGTTATACCACTTGGGTGATTTTTATGTTACGCCACCTGGCGGCCATTTTGGATTGAAGATGATCCAGTCATTAGTTCAGGAGTTATTGCACGTTTTGTGTTTTTGGTTTTGGCCACCTGGAGGCCAAGCCAAGAATCGAATCGGACCGAAACTTGGTGTCATAGGTCATCTGACCTAGAGTTATATATGTAGCAAGTTTCAGATCAATAGCTTTAGCGGTTACGAAACGTGCCCTGCTAGCGGACGACGAAGACGGACGCTGCACCACGACAAAAGCTCACTGGTGAGCTAAAAATGATCTTTTTCATCCAAATCAGTCAATCCAATAAGAATTTATGTNTCTTCTTACATAATGAAATGGTCCATGAACCATGTGCTCACCCGTTTGGACATATAGTGAAATGACAGAGGGAGGTACATGTCAGTTACGAGCAATCTGGGTCAAGTCATTCCCAAGTTGCAGGACTTCAATGATGTTTGGGTTATGCCACCTGGCGGCCATACTGGATGTCCGATCGGGCCAAAACTTCACATGCACATAAAGGTAATCTAGAGGGAGCCACATTTGAGCGCTCTGGGTCAAGTCGTTCCTGAGTTATAGCACCTTTGATGATTTTCAGGTTAAACCACCTGGCGGCCATATTGGACGTATAATCAGGCCGAAATTTGACGTGCTTGTAAAGTTCATATAGAGGGAGGTAAGTATCAAGTTTGAGCGCTCTGGGTCAAGCCGTTACTGAGTTATACCACTTGGATGGTTCTTATGTTACGCCACCTGGCGGCCATTTTGGATGGCCGATCGGGCCGAAACTCCGTATTTTTGAAGGTACCCCTCCAATACATGTCTATGCAATATATGAAGATGCTCGTTAAAATCATGAAGAACTGTGACAGGTTCGTTACTTTTGTCGAACTTTGGCCTCTGTGACCTCGAAAAGTAGGTCAAATCAAAAACCCGTTAAATATGTTATGTATCCTAATTAGATACACCTATGATAAAAATTTGGAGATGATCCAGTCATTAGTTCAAGAGTTATTGCACTTTTTGTGTTTTTGCTTTTGGCCACCTGGAGGCCAAGCCAAGAATCGAATCGGACCGAAACTTGGTGTCATAGGTCCTCTGACCTAGGGTTATATATGTACCAAGAGCTCTAGCGGTTACGAAACGTGCCTTGCTAACGGACGGCGACGACGGACGCTGCACCATCACAAAAGCTCACTGGTGAGCTAAAAAATAGGTTTTTTTTCATTCAAATCAGTCAATCCAATGAGAATTTATGTCACAAACTCAATGTCTGTACAAAAATCAGCCAAAGAGATCCATTATGCCAAAAGGAGGTGCCATTTATTACGTACAAAAATCAGTCAATGAGATCCGCTATATGCCAACAGAAGGCGCCATGTATTCCCTACAAAAATCAGCCAATGAGATCCACAATATGCCAGTGAAAATTCATTTTATTTATCATTTTTCAACATGTCCTTCCCCTGCTCCTTTCGACTGGATATTAACCCCTTCCTTTTCCTTCAACTGGAAAAAATGGAGATATTTTTTTTCGACTTCTTCCTCTTCCAACAGACATTTATCATGAAAGGAAGAAATGTTCAGGTGTGGTTTAAAAAATCTACTAGTNTCAGCCAATAAAATCCATTATGCCAACAGGAGGCGCCATGTATTCCATACAAAAACCAGCCAATGAGATCCACTATATGCCAACAGAAGGAGGCGCCATCAGTGAAAATTCATTTTGTTTATTATTTTTCAACATGTCCTTCCCGTGCTCCTTTCAAGTGGATATTAACCCCTTCCTTCTCCTTCAACTGGAATCAGGAGACTTCGACTTCTTCCCCTTCCAACAGACATTTATCATGAAAGGAAGGAAATGTTCAGGTGTGGTTTAAAAATTCTGTTCTACAGAATCAGACGCAGTGTCGATGGGAAGATTACTTCAAAGGACAGTAGAACACTTTGAAATCACCTCTTATCTGTGAACATACACCTCTTATCTGAGAAAATCAGAAAAATATCCAGGTGAAACAAGGAAACCTAAGAATCTGGGTTTCTCGGGATCCTGAAAAAGGGTCTTCTTACAAAAAAAATATTCTTTTTCATCCAAATCAATCAAGCCAATGAGAATTTATGTCACAAACTCAATGTCCGTACCCAAATCAGCCAATGAGATCCATTACACCAACAGGAGGAGCCATGTATTCGGTACAAAAATCAGCCAATGATATCCAGAATAAGCCAACAGAAGGCGCCATGTATTCCGTAAAAATATCAGCCAATGAGATCCACCATATGCCAACAGGAGGCGCCTTGTACTTCAGTGAAAGTTCTTTATTTTAAAATTTTTTCAACATGAATGGACTGAATATTGACCCCTTCCTTTTCTTTCAACTGGAAAAACGGAGATAGTTTATTTTCGACTTCTTCCTCTTCCAACAGACATTTTTCATGAAAAGAAGAAATGTTCAGGTGTGGTTTTAAAAAAATCTGTTCTGTAACTAACGAACGACGCAATATCAAAGGGAAGATTACTCCAAAGGACAGTAGAACACTTTGAAATCACCTCTTATCATGCTGTCAGAAAAAAATATCCAGGTGAAACAAGGCAACCTAAGAATCTGGGTTTCTGCAGATCCTGAAATAGGATCTTCTGACATAAAAAAAATAGTCTTTTTCATTCAAGTCAGTCAAGTCAATGAGAATTTATGTCACAAACTCAATGTCCGTACACAAATCAGCCAATGAGATCCACAATATGCCAACAGAAGGCGCCATGTATTCCATTGAGAAATCAGCCAATGAGATCCACAATACGCCAACAGAAGGCGCCATGTATTCCGAACAAAAACCAGCCAATGAGATCCGCTATATGCCAACAGAAGGCGCCATGCATTCCGTACAAAAGCCAGCCAATGAGATCCACAATATGCCAACAGGAGGCGCCATGTACTTCAGTGAATATTCATTTTATTTATCATTTTTCAACATGTCCTTCCCCTGCTCCTTTCGACTGGATATTAACCCCTTCCTTTTATTTCAACTGGAAAAATGGAGTTTATTTTTCGACTTCTTCCTCTTCCAACAGACATTATCATGAAAGGAAGATAGGTTGAGGTGTGGCTTTAAAAAAAATCTATTCTCTAACTACTGAACTACGCAATATCGAAGGGAAGATTACTCCAAAGGACAGTAGAACACTTTGAAATCGCCTCTTATCAGGCTGTCAGAAAAACATATCCAGGTAAAACAAGGCATAACGTAACAATCTGGGTTTCTCCAGATCCTGAAATAGGATCTTCTGACATAAACAAAATAGTCTTTTACATCCAAGTCAGTCAAGTCATTGAGAATTTATGTCACAAACTCAATGTCCGTACACAAATCAGCCAATGAGATCCATCATTCCAAAAGGAGGCGCCATGTATTCCGTACAAATATCAGCCAATGAGATCCACTATATGCCAACAAATCAGCCAATGAGATCCACAATATGCCAACAGGAGGCGCCATGTATTCCATTCAAAAATCAGCCAATGGGATCCACAATACGCCAACAGAAGGCGCCATGTATTCCGTAGAAAAACCAGCAATGAGATCCGCTATATGCCAACAGAAGGTGCCATGTATTCCGTACAAAAATCAGCCAATGAGATCCACTACTATATGCCAACAGGAGGCGCAATGTACTTCAGTGAAAATTCATTTTATTTTTTATTTTTCAACATGAATTGCGTACAAAAATCAGCCAATGAGATCCACTATATGCCAAAAGATGGCGCCATGTATTCCGTACAAACATCAGCCAATGAGATCCACAATATGCCAACATGAGCCGCTGTGTACTTCAGTGAAAATTCATTTTTGCACGAACGTTAAATTTGTGTTGGACACTTTAATCGTTTGTAGGGAGCCACTGGCAAACGAAGGTAATCAAAAATATTACATCGGACATTGACTCCTGGGTACTTTGCTTCCTGCCACACCATCCTACCATACCCCTGCGAGAGCAACGTGATATACATTGTACTGCAAACACCCAACAAAAGTTCCCCTAAATCTAGTCATATTTTCTTATGTATCCATCATAACAATGCAATGATAATTGCAGGATATGATCACTGTGTTCGTAGGTTGGGACCAATGGGTCAAAGGACAGGGGGTATATCCTACATGCACCTTCTTTTGTGCTTTATTTCAGGTTCATTCATGCTAACAATATTGGTATGGCATTGCCGCCTTTCACCCATTGGGACTAAGAACATAGTGTTATATCCTGCAATGATCATTGCAGTGTCATGGATACTTTTAGAAAATATGAGCAATGATTGAGGAGGATGTCAACTCACCTAAGATATTCTGCGTGTAGAACGCCGGAGGCAGGTCAAGCGGTGGCCCCTACAAGAAGCTCAGAACACTCAACGCTTTCCTTAGTCAGTCTCACTGATGTTGATAACCTACAAAAAACATGGAATAAAACAAATCAAAACTCACTATGTAGGTTCTTGGCACACAGTTACATGTAGTTCGCAGGCTCGCAACTCCTATAGAGGGCAGCACACCGCAACCAAGTTCTGTATAATGGCTGATTCATAAAAGCTTGCAGATGCTTTTACTTCAAGTTTTGTTGCACATTGGATCTCACTGTGAAAATCTTAAGTAAAAGCATTTGCTAACTTTTATGAATACCAGCCGATGGACCTGCCCTTTGTGTGGAAAAATGATCAGGACCTGGATGTCACCTTTACCTCAATAGTTGGCCTGTTAGCCACAGGTGACACCAACTGAAGCAGTGAGCAAGGATCCCCATTTTCTATGCACACAAGAACACCCTTTCCACATTGGCGCCCCTTGCTATAATTTAAGCCATACAGAAGTGTAAAAACATGGCACACATACCATCAAACCCATGCCATGCCATTCGATGTGCACCTTTTGGCATAAGGAGTGGCCATTCAATACACGTTCACTGACGCCCGGAGGACTGTCAAATTACTACTGGTGCATGTACCTGAAAAAAAAACAGCAGAAAATTAAGTGACTTAAGCCTGTGCAGTAACTGTTTACAGATTCTAACTTTCGTATAATGAAATTTTGTCAAACGCATCTTCTATTAGCATCCTTTTCCAGATAAAGTTTTTTTCCAACTGAGATAATTCCTGTGGTTAGGTGTGCATTCTCATCCACATGTATTCTTCAAATAATTTCAAAACATAAGTTTTACTCACATTTACTTGCACTTGCAAACTTCCTTCATTACGAACTGACACTCAACCGGGCACTCAACTTCACAAAAGATGGCATTACTGTCTAGTGACGTTTGGTATCAGCATTAAGAGTCAGTTGTTTCTCAGTAGGTCTATCTTCATGTATGAACTTGTACATGTACATGTAAGCGTCTTTTAAACTGTTTCAGTCCAATCATGAGATGCCTCTGAGCATCAGCCTTATAACCTCAGAAGGAAGCCTGTACATCAGCTGGATGCAATTTTGCAGATGCTTCAGGACTTCGGTTGGTGGTGGGTTGGGCATTTCGACGAAAGGAGGCACACACGGCAATTTCCCTGGGAATACTGGAAGGAAAACAAGACGCTTTTTACAAAACAATAATTATTTAAAAATATCCGTCATGCTCGACAGTGAACTGTCCAGCACGCCGTATCTTGAAGTTCCTGACACACTTGTTGACATGTAGTTGCCTATGCCTGTTTTTGTAGCTGCATTACAGCAAAGGTTCGCCGAGATAGGCCATGTAAAATAAAAGTTGGTTAGCATCCCCTCCCGCCATTGAAATCACCCCTCCTCAAAAATTGTTTAATTTTCATTTTCAAAAAACCTTTCAAAAACCACCAAAAGAGTGAAAAAATTGTAGTTAAAAACAATACAGTTTTAAAGGACAGAAAATAGTTTTTATTTTAATTCACACCTATTACATTTGGAATTTCCCTCAGGTTGTCATGGTTACCATGGTAACATACATCTCAAACTCAATAAAAAATTAAAAAACTCCCGCCCTACTCAGAAAATTGAGAGTGGAAGGCATTTTGGTTCCCGAAGCTACCGCTAGAGAGTGCTGTCAAATGGTAGCTTCGGTAACGGGCGCCATTTTGGCTGGCAGAAAACTGACGGCCTGACGTCATTGCCGCGAAAACTGGATCACATGATCATCGACCGTTACTCAAAAATCCATACCCGTGGATGATCATGTGATCCAGTTTTCGCGGCAATGACGTCAGGCCGTCAGTTTTCTGCCAGCCAAAATGGCGCCCGTTACCGAAGCTACCATTTGACAGCACTCTCTAGCGGTAGCTTCGGGAACCAAAATGAGTGGAAGGATGCTAACCAACTATTTTTTTACATGGCCTAAACAGCTTTGGAAAGGTGGAACACTGTACTGGGTGGCTTCTGTGCTTAGGCCTACTGTTTAAAGATTCCAACTTCCACATATCGAATCCTGTGACCAGCATCCCTTCTAGAATATTGTGACTTGATCGTAGGAATGTAATGTTCGAGGCTGAAGTATTCGACCTGGTCAATGGGGCAATCCAGAATATAGTTGAACCTCTCGATAATAGGGGTCTTTACTGTACTATAGGTTATACTATTCACTTCCTGTTCAGTGAGTTTCATTGCTATCAGTTCTTTGGGAAGTTTGACCTTGACCTCTGATCTTGACCTTGACCTATGATCATCAGGGTCATTGCATAATCGAAATCGGCATCCTAAATAACCTAAATATGGGTGTTATCAAACCTCTACTGCTACCACAGAGACAGAGCCATTTTAAACTATCAAGTTTGACCTTGACCTGATATCAAGGTCATTGCATAATCGAAATGGGCATCCTCAATAACCTAAGTATGGGTGATATCATGTCTCTACCTCAACCACGGGCAGAGATATTTCAAATTATCAAGTTTGAAAATATCAAAATCTCATGATATCTCAATCACCCGGACACATGAGTCTGAGAATTTTAACACAGTCCTGTCCTTGGATTAGCAGGCATGAATTAAGACATTGTTTCATGTTGATCAGTTGACAATGTGGCAAGTTCTCTCAAAATATCAAATTTTGTGATATCGAACGTCGATATCACCATGACCCCATCATCTCAGATCAAAAGTAGCTCAGTTGATTCCCAGAGTATAAAAACCTAAGGGTAGAACTTGTTTCTATTGCTCTATGTGTTACTGGTTATAGGAGCCATAAATCGGATGTGTGTCAGAAAGAGCCATCTTTCAAAGTTTCTGATCAGCTGTTTTATGCATCACCCGTTATATGGGGCGCCATTTGCCTTCCACATTTCTCACAAGAACGGCTAAAATTTAGGTCTTTCGGGGGCTAGCTAGTGACGACAGTAGTCTAACGAACACACGGTTCACTTCTCCTACAGTATTTGATCAAGTGTATTTGTGACCTACCTGAATAAACTGATATTTGAGATGAAATATGGGTAAAATCCTCTTTCATTTTTTGCCAACATGGCTGACTTCCGCCTGCGCAGTCTGATTCCTGGTCAGATGCGCAGGCCCTTTCCTCAACTTTGACCCTGTTTAGATTTTGAATAGCGTGGACGCAATCATAAGAAATGCCGACCGGTATTGAAAACTGATCATGCGCCTGCACTCGTAGCTTTCTATTGTGCACCTAATTTTAGAATATATGTTTCAGTTGGACCTCCGTTGTACGAATTTGTAAGTTGTTGTTGTGAAGGTGTTTAGCCGAAGAATAAAGCGTTATATTGAATTTAATAGTGTTGGACAGCAAATATTAGGGAGTTTAGGAGAGCACACGCTGACGTTAACATTTACGTTGACGATATTTTTTGTAAGTTACATGATATACAATTGCAAGAAATAGCGTTAACAACGTAAGCGTTATCGTTAGCGTGTGATCTCTTAAACTCTGTAATAACAGGTTTCTAAGGTGAAAGACATAGCTTCCTACCAGACTAGAACCCACGGACCCTCGCATAAGAAATAGTGTTGCGAGTAAATAACGTAGCTTTTGGAAAAAAACAAAGATGTGGGCATAGCAATGACGCCGAATGGTTCACGACCTGCCGCCAGCATGATCATGCCTACATCAGCATGTTACATCATCCTTTAGATGTCTGATAGAGTCCCGTTGTGTTTGATGAACTGGACAAGACATGGACAATTCCACGCAACAAGTGGCATTAATTGGGAGTGATTGAGGACTCATAACTAGGGTTTCCTGATGTATTCCATCTGATTGTCATCAGTCTATCTGGCCTGGCAGCCATCCAGACGCAGTTGATGGCCTTTAGACAAGATGGATGTATTCTAGCCTGGAAGCTACATGTATTAACAAGAATTCTTCACATTCATCATTGTTGCATCATACCGAGAAGAAAAAAGTAGCCTAATTGATAATCTTGTGAAACATTTGTCGAGAAGTGGCAGGTCCCGAGTGTGAAAATGCCCAGTTTCGTTGATTTTTTTTCGAGTTTTGCTGACCTTGACTGTCCCTTTCGAGACCACACCGGCCCCATCGCGACGATCGCGTGACTGTGCAAACCCGTCATAGGAATACTGGTACATCAAAAGTGCAATAGCAACGCCAAGATCCGAGCTTTCAGACCGTTTCGAGGGTCGTGTTGAGAAACTGGAAAGTGAAATTTGATCTGTGCACCATAAAGCAGGAGCCTTAGCTTTAGGGATGATTAGAAATCAAACGATAAACGTAAACGCTAGCGACAATGTTATTTTGTACCGAAAATGCAATATAAAATCTGGTTGTGAAGTATGAAAAATAACTTGTCGTAAAATTTACGTTTATCGTTTGATTTCTAAACCTCCCTTATAATGTCGCCAGTACGCCCATTAAGTAACCATTCAGATGTCTGATAAACAAGGTGAAACCGGGGGTGAAACTGGGCAAAACGCTTCTGCTGTCTTAAAATGGCGGACCCTGTGGGGTTCTGCCGTTCAGCCCATCATGACACTCATGCGAATGCGCATCACGTCAGTCTTTGCAGTGGACATTTTTGGTTACTCATGATGATAAAAAGGATGATAAGAAAGATATCGAAGTCGAAAAATTGGGTTCATCATCTTTTATTTCTTGATCTTTGGGTACATACATGTAAATTGGCATATACCAGACGATAAATTTTCATCTATCCTCATAGAATCACCTCAACTCGTCTATGCGACTGCGGATACGTGATATTCAACCCCTGAAAAAGAGAAACAGTTTTATCAATATTCTCCATGAATCGAGAAAAAAAAATATTACAAAATTAGGAACAGACACTGATGCACCGATGAGCTTCTCCTGGACGTCGACATTCAAAATGAGTACGCATATACTGTATCGGTACACATCAGGATGGGCACGCCATATAGATGACAGAAAGGTTTTGGCTAGGCTGCTGAGTGCTTTGAGCGCTTTAAGACTCTAAGCAGTACCGCAGAGAGCTTAAGTGACCTGAGACTGTTTTGAAACTGCCAACCCAAAGTGCTCGCATCAAACTTTAAATTGTGGGCATGTTAGGAATGAATTTCTTGTACGACTTATGCCAGGAATCAACAATACATACCATATTTCGCTGCATTGACCTTCACTATAAACAGAAAAAGGGATACAATTAAAAAAGTGAATATGAACAATTTACATGTACACCCTTAGTCAAAAGTAAATACACAGCTACTAAATTCAATATTTCCTAATATAGAAGAGAGGCACAATTTTTCTTTTTATTTCCATTGATAACAATTGCTTTGGCACCTTCTTACACCAAAATTATCTTGCTGTCCTTTGAACTGATTTTTTGGTGAAAGTTTGAATTTTCATAAAAAAAAGTGATTTTTTATTCGGGATTTGTTGGTGATCGCACCTATGCCATCTTGAAGCACATTTGTTTCTGAGTAGAATCTAGCTTTCGGATCCCATGGATCTGTAGGGGGGACAAAGTTACAGAGGGACTTTTGCAGTGATTTTGTTCGGTTAGCCAAGTTCGATCTTCCACGTGCTCTTCCGTATTTCATACCGACCAAGTGTTGAATATTCAGCAGTTCTCCGTCACAAAGCACACGCTCGGGGCAAACCACATTGATTGCGTTGCATCATTATTATTGATTGTATTGTGCACTATAGTTTAGTTTTGAACGGGCAAACATGCTTTGTGGTTAGCTCTCTGCGGTAATCGCCAAAGGCTCGGAACGTCATCCCGGGCCCACTTAGGCCTTATTGTTATTCACATTATTTCTTATTGAAATTCCAAAGGCTCGGTCAAATAGGCCCAGTATGAATAGCGATTATTATTCGTGACCCTGAACTTGCCGCGTCACAACTGGTTGGTTATGAATGTGGTGTCAGACTGGCAACTGGAAAACCCTAAAATTGCCTGTAAGAAACCATCAATAACTCGGTTGCAGAAGCTCCAATTCTTTATTTCAAAATATCAATGTGTCTGGAAACAGTAGAGCTGTAAAATGCTCAGGTTCTCGATTTTGCGAAGGCGATAATAAAAAACCTCATTTTTTGACAAAATTTCAATCTTTCACCAAAAAGTCCCTAAACTGTATACGTGGGTCATTTCGGTGGAAAGAGGTGCCGAAGCAGTTGTTATGAGTGAGTATAAAAAGAAAAAATGCGTTTCATTAATATTAAAAGAAATATTGAATTTAGTAGCTGTCTATTTACTTTTGACTAAGGGTGTACATACTCACCTCATCCTTTCCATCTGTTTTGTTATTATTCACATAAGAGGGACTGGGTTTTAGTTTCATTACTATTTAACAGCTATGGTAGGCGAAGTGAACCATCTGAATTATGGATATGACAGTCATGTATTCGAATTTATGTATAGACGCTAGTAATTCTTTGTAACCAACCAATCACAGCACAGGAATTAGCGAATGAACAGACAGAAAAATAAACAACAGAAATGATTTTCTGATTAATCTACTTACACCACGGAAGGAATAGGTCAGTGCTTGTTACTGAAAGCAAACATAAAGGAACATAAAATCAAGTTGGCTGGTATTTATAAAAGTTAGCAAATGCTTTTCCTTAAGATTTGCACAGCGAGGTCCAATGTGAATGTACTACAAAACTTGAAGGTACAGCATTTGCTAGCTTTTATGAATATCACCCACTGTGGTAACCTTCATCACCAATGAGCCATTCGAATCGATGTAGAATTCCACTGCTGTTCCATCGGTATCTCAAAACATGCCAAGTGCAATTGTGTTTACAATAGAACATATGAATAAAGACTAGTAAATTCTTTCACTTGAATTTTGGACTATAAATGCACTAGACAGTGCTTTACAAGATGTAAAAGCATTTTCTCTTAATCAAATGACCCATTGTATTGGATTTTCCCACCAGGGTCGGAGGCAATAGCACCACTGGCCCTGATGAATTCGGAAGAGGGCATCTCAAGCTACAGATGTATCTCACTTGGTCGGGGACTTTAACACGGTGACTTTAATACTTGCCCTAGCAAAGGTACAAGGCACAGGGAATCACTGCTTACTGTCCCATGCGATGGACATTGAGTCAGGGATGATTAATCCGTGTGGCTCAGGATTGATTCGAAACCGGAATGTGTCAAGACGTGCAATGAGGGGAGACTACAATGCACGCGGCAGGATGACAGGAGAACATCCCATCGTATTAAGACATACTTCCTCTACTGCACAGCTAACAGTTGTTCTATTGGTTGGTGAACCGGTGTAACTTAGCTCTTGCCTGTGTCTGCCAATGTTCTCCAACAATACACTGCTGACAGAACAATCCGCGATTTGACGATAGGAGACACACAGTTTAGTTCTGGACTTTGCATTGCAAAATGTACAGCAGTTATCTTAACGCCTAGCCGTTGATTAATAGTTAACTGGGTTGCGTGGTCAAATGTTTTAGTTAAGAAGAATTGTGGAAAAGAAGGCAGCCGTGTTGTTTGTTCCAATGCTGCAAGCTGTGACAGTCGTGCTTAGGGAAATGGGCTATAGAGAACCGTGTGCACCTGCAGCAACACACAGTATTCAAGGAATCACTTCCAAATCTGCGGAGATTCCAATGAGGATTCCCTATATTTTATGACCTGTTAACTGCTAGTTAACTTGCCGTTAACCAGCTGTTGACTAGCACTTGACCAGTAGTTGACACGAACTTTGGTTATCAGGGCTCAGGTTAACTAAACTGTAACTACATGTATAGGCCTACCTGATGATAACTAAATGATTTGACCTCAAACATGGCAATCTGATTGATGCGCTTCCAAACAATGCAGGGGACACTAGCGACAGAAGCACTGACGTCACAGCGGGTGAATAATACACCGTCAAGCCTACACAAAAGGTGCAATGAAACAACCTCGTCATTACTTACTCTCGCACTCCGTGTCTCCCTTCTTGATGGTACCAACTGGGCAGCTACCTCCGAACATATCGATCGCAAAATGACCTCCCACTGTAAATCCACCACCACCTGTAGTACCAAGATTGAAAACAGAACTCCGTTAGTGATTTAGATAAAATATGAATGAAAAGGTATCCAATATAGAGCACAAAAAACGACACACAAAATGATAGTAAACATAAGTCGTCTCCGAATTTTGCAAATTTTCGACTCCAACCTGAGGAAGACTCCGGTTGGGGTCGAAAATCTGCGAAATTCCGAGACGACTTATGTTTACTATCAATAAAATACATCTACATGTATGTTATTGACCTACTGATAATTTTCCTGTAGTACCACATCAACGGTTAGTCGAGAGGTGAAAATTCACCGCAGGTACATTTTGACAATAAGTTTACTCGCAGGATTCATACGATACGAAATTCTACGGAGTTTTCAATGAGTCAAAATATCTCTTTCAAGAAAAACAAACAAAGCAAAACAAGCAAAAAAAACAGATCTTGAATATATCACTAACCGCCGCCTCCAGTGACAACAGTACCACCGCCACCGCCAGTTTCAGGTTCGGTGACAACGGTAGTGGTAGTCCCGCCGCCGCCAACATTTTCACCACCTTCAACTGTGACCTCGGGTTTTGGATTCGTTACTGTCACTGTAGCACCGCCTGGCACCTTCACTGGAGGAATTATTGCCGCTGGCAGAGTTACGGCACCACCTCCGACTGCTGGTGGCGTAACATGAACTGAAAACAATTATGACGACATGTACATGTACCTAGACGTACATGTACCGGACAGGAAACTCATTCAACAAATTCCCTTGTTAGCGATACTCTCCATTTCCGCGGGAAGCTGCCAAGGCTTGTTTTCATCGTTCTTCAGATGGCAGTCTAGGTCAACGTACAGGCTATGATATGGGTGATAGCTCTGAACATATCCGGAACGTAGGTTAGTCAAATTAGGTCAGTAGTGAAACATGACTTACCATGCGGACGTCCGACGTGGATCTTATGTCCGTGCCACCAGCCCCAGGCTATGCGACCGATTTTATGATGTCTTAGCCACCAGTGAAGGGTACGGTGTCTGTGGAGTGTGTGAAATTTGAGCCACATACGCCAGGCACGGCGTCCCTGTTTACGATGTCTGAACCACCAATGCACACCACGTCCATGATGACGTCTGTGCCACCAGCCCCAGGCCATGCGGCCGACTTTATGATGTCTCAGCCACCAGTGTAGGGTACGGTGTCTGTGTCGTCTGTGAAATCTGAGCCACATAGCCCAGGCACGACGTCCACGTTTATGATGTCTGAACCACCAGTGCCACCGATGACCAAAGTGCCAACCAACTCTGTGTCCGTGGCGGTGTCCGAATCGCCAACCAACTTTGTGTCCGTGGCGGTGTCCGTGGCGCCAACCAACTCTGTGTCCATGGCGGTGTCCGTGGCGCCAACCAACTCTGTGCCCGTGGCGGTGTCCGAATCGCCAACCAACTCTGTGTCCGTGGCGGTGTCCGTGGCGCCAGCCAACTCTGTGTCCGTGGCGGTGTCCGTGGTGCCAACCAACTCTGTGGCCGTGGCGATGTCCGTGATGCCTATGACGATGTCCTTAAAGAAAGACGTGTCAAAATATCTTACTAGTGTGACCGGCGTAGGCCCCTATCGATAAATGCACACACTGACTGAGTACATGTATATACTTGAAGGCTAAATTGCTAAATTTCCTCACTGTGCCCGGCTTCGAATCCTTGCTGATTTGTACTCGTATTATTTCCATCTGAACTTAGTCGGAGGGCAACCCGTTTATACAGTTGCGGATGATTTCGCCCCTCGCACTTATTGGCAGCGGAATAATTTCTTGATATCCAAAAAAGAGCACAAAACGACACAAAGTCGAATATACAATAAATCAGAAAGTCGTCTCCGAATATTTCACAAATTTTCGACCCTAATCGGGGTCTTCCTCAGGCGCTATACAGAAGAGATCCCAGAGGTGAATGAGCTAGAACCTAATGATGAGCTAGAACCTTCCATCATTAGGTTCTAGCTCATTCACCTCTGGGATCTCTTCTATATAGCGCCTGAGGAAGACCCCGATTAGGGTCGAAAATTTGCGAAATATTCGGAGACGACTTTGGAATAATTTCTTGTAAACAAAATATCATTTTTTTGTATAAGGAAACCGCAAAGTTTTCGAAGACATTATTTTCACGGGGCGAAGTTCAGTTTTGAGTGGAAAGGTCCATATAATGCGCCTCAGAACATTACATCATAAACCATCGAAACTTCTGATGTATACTTACGGAAGTGGCCGTCGCTTCCAATTACATTTAGGCAAATAACGACCGCTAACAGCGCTATGATCGTTATTTTCCCCATTTTGTTTTTCTAGAAAAAAAGAAAGGAATATTTGGCAGCAAAAATAGATAAAAATAAAATAGATTAGCCTATCTATTTTTTGTTGGTAGGTTTGTCATTGGATATACCGGCGGGAGCAGTATCCAATCATGATCATCATCACACTGACTGAGCAACAAAAGATTTCAAGTTTGTTGTCTCTTATCAAATCCAATATTCTTTTACCGCCATACCCATCAGTTACATCATAAAGACATCAATAAAGCAACCACTTGGTTTCCGACATTCTGAGAAAAACCTGATACCCAAAGAAATTTTCAACGAAACTTTCCCCAATTGTTTTATATATGATAGCTGTGGGTCTTTTCCGTGATGTGTGAAAAATCCATACGATTCCATTCAGTAGTTCTTGTGATATGGAACAGTTAGCAGCCACTCCCCTTGCGCACAATGTGTCTCTCGGGTACCTGCTATACATTTAGATAGACTACTGTACATATGTACAGGGATGTAACCAACAGGTTTATCCAGCCCTGGCACCTTTATGAATTGGTCATTCTTCACCAATTTGCGCCCAGGGCTAGTGGATTGTTGGATGCTACGGACACCAACCAAAATTTGATTACAAATACATGTATTATTTTAACATGGAAATTTGGGTGACAAGAGCCATCTGGTGAGAAAAACTGGAACTCATCGGACAAGCACCAGCATGTGTCCAAGTGGTTGCTTTAGGGGTTTGATGTCTTTATAGTACATATGCAAGTACATGTACATGTATGTATATGAAAAGTAATAATAATGGGGTTTTAAGCGAAATCTTAACAATACTGACCTAAGTTAAATGTTTTAAAGTGATTTAAAATTTATGCAGAATATTTAAGACGTGTCTTTAATCTACCTACATTGTAATAAATACATGTATATACTACCTCGATTCCATTTATATGTTAGATATACATTTATTTCAGATTTAGGATATAATTTTTGTCAGTCAATAATTATAATAATAAATTTATCCATAACTTCTTCGACACCGGCGAGATAACAATATTTCATACAATGATTAACGATTCAGTTAATGATAACTGACGTAAGGGCGGTGTTAAGGAACAAACCGACATAGTACATGTACTTTGCACCATCATATCACGGGTCGCGTGATATGATGGGTTACCCTGTGGGTACATCTATTTTTACTTTGTAATATGATATGGATTGTGATCGTGTACCCATGAAACTTAATAAACTAGTAAACCATAAACAGACATCACTATGCATGATATAATATATGGAATTATCATGAATATATGGATATAATAAATGAGAATACACGTGTTCAATATTCTAATCCTACAACTTGAACAATATCATCATCATAATACACCCAGGGATCTGCATCTGGTTTTGTCTAAAACATGTTCAATATGTGCATTTCAATTGTTGCCAATCTGCATATTATAATATGATAATCTGGTGTGAGGAGGGGTGACTAACGAAGGGGCAAGGAGCTGCCTTGTGACATAAAATTCAAAAAGCACTGTTGAAGAAACTAACAAACGGTATTTTGGGGCTGTTCGGGATTAAGTGTGGTACAGAACTTAGATTTGGGACAAATTATTGACAATGATATTTGTTCGTCAGCCACACTCAACTGACGCAAAGGGTGGAGTATCAATTTGTGGCCAGCTGCCGCATGGTTGCTAACTGTTCTCGTTGGCCCTACGTGTACATTTTTTTTCAAATTTAACAGCATGCAGCCTACATGTACCTTGGCAGTGAAAGCACTAAAAAAACGTGTCCCAGTCTTTGACCCCGTATTCTTCCGGGTTTATTTTTCACCAAAGCAGATAATTTCTACCCAATTGGCAAAAATTATTTTCGCCTTTCAAATTAAAAATCTTCATGCAGACTTTACAGACTTCGTTATTGCATGGTTGAAATAAAGCCTTCGCTAGGAAATCTTAACATTCGAATATACAACATCGTTTATCCAATTCAATGTCTTTAGTCCCTTGGCATGATGAATATCAGCCTAAAACAATCATTATAAATGACGGGTATGTAGCAACAAAATATGAGCTACTCGAACTTAGTACAGTGAATTTGTCTGCCGAAGTTCCCTGGGTTTCATTGCAACCTACTATGGAAAAAAGGACTTGTGAAAATTTAGAATTTTGTCCTTACCTTCGTCTTTCCGTCGTCGCACTTCCCAGTCCGATGTGCGAATAGTCCTGAACTTCTGAGTGTCAACTTTATAATGAAAAGGCTTATTACAATGTACATTACGCATTCGTAGAGATGAGTTACTACATCAGTAAATTTAGCATAACTATTTACTACATCAATAAATTTAGCATAACTATTCAAGATTTCAACTTAAGTATGCATTGCACCCATCAAAAACACATGTTATTATTCATTGTCTTGTCCGTGAACATGTTAAAAACATCCATCACGCTTAGTAGGCAGACCGTACTTTTGCCCCCC
>NMRB01000176.1:365903-393403 GCA_002633025.1 Notospermus geniculatus | reverse complement strand
TGCATGACAAAAGTCGAAATTAGTCACTGCTATGGTCAGTTCGACAACACTTGATCTTGCGACATGTTGAAATACTCCACAAAAGTGTCAGGATATTTTAACATATGGAAGGTTTCCACAAAAAGTATTTTGGAACGGACAATTGTAGCGACTAATTTCGACATTTGTCATTCAGTGTATGGAGGCCTTTAAGTCTCTCAATTTCGCAAATTTTCGACCCAATCGGGGTCTTCCTCAGGGCACTTTCTAGTGCAGATCCCAGATTCTGGGATTTCTATTAGAAAGTGCCTGAGGAAGACCCCGAAATTTGCGAAATTCGGAGACGACTTTATGTTTACTCTCTCAGTGAATTGGACTCGAGACAGCCAAGAACCTTACTCATGTGACAACAATACAGTGGGACATAAGGAAGACGGAGGCATTAGACTTTATCACATCTGTATAAAGGCTATCTGCTGAAACCCTCGAAGCCATATTAGACAAGTTCTTGATAAAATGGTAACTTTGGGTGAGCTGGCCTCTGACATTCTCACCCCCACGGAAATCATCACACTTTTAGCACTGTTCAACTTTTTCACCGATTTTTCGCCCTCTTCCTCTCAAAAAATCTATTGATTATTGATAGATATTCAAATCAATTGGGGTCAAATCGTGTCCCGAATAAAGAAACCTGAACTATTTAAATCGGCTTGGCGTTTTTTGTACAATTTTGGAGAAATCTTCAAGGTTATTTTTGCGGAGGCATTCTGATTGGTGATATTGAATCACATGATCTCAGCGGCACACTCTGCGTCAGTGAAAAATGGCCACCCTTCTTCCATCACTTGAGCACAATATGTAAATGTCGTCTAAATGAGTGTAGCCAGGTTACAGGGCCCGCGTTACAGGGTTAGGATGGTTAGCGGTGATGGTTAGGGTCAGGACTCAGTTTAGGATTAGGGGAGGGGTCAGTGACAGGGGTTGAGGGTCAGGGTTGGGTTAGGGGACTAGGGCTAGGAATTAGCGTGTAGGATCAGGACTGGACGACATTCACCCATTCAGCATCACTTGAGAAGTTCCACGCGTTGTGATATGATTACTAATCCGTCATCAGGTATGATACCATAGTTCAACACATTCTTTTATGCGTCGCAACAGTCTCCATGCCTAACTGATGACTTATATCATTCCAATACGTTGGGCTAGTTCCGGCAAGCAGTCCTGATCGGTGTGTACACTAGCAAGCACTGTGGTATACTGTGTACATCAATCATGTATGTATTTTTGCGGCGGAACGAGGTCGTCATATAATAAATATACATGCAATGTCTCGCTATATGCAAGCCTGGTTCCTCTTGCTATCGATGGTGGCGCTGACTAATATTCACAATGTCATCTCATCTGGAGTTGACCAGTGGAACCAGGATAACATTCTCTGCGTGGGGCTAGGAGACAGAGCAGTACGATTATCGTCTGTATACTTAGCTGCTATCACATATTGTTCTGAGTCTGTGACACATGTATCATCTCAGGAAAAAAATCCGACAAAACATCATTGCTGAGCACATTCCATGATTTCTTTATCGAGAGATTCAACATTCCTTAACATTGCGGTTAACTTGTTAACACAGTACTAACACGTAACTTAAATGCTTCCTGCAGGTAAAAACAAGATGGCTGCTAAAGGATTCTGGGGCCATATTCATGAAGCCTTCGCAGCTTTGCGTGCACGCAAATCTATTAAAGCCGTCGGTGAACAATAGGGATGTAGGGCATGTGCAGCCAAACAATAGACTTGCGTGCACGCAAAGTTGCGAAGGCTTCGTGAATATGGCCCCTGTTGCGCAGAATTCTGAATCAGACGATTTGCACTAAACCGCTTCTACGGTTGCAGAGGATATTTTCAACATCCGATCAGGTCGTCAGAATCCATCACACGACTGTATAAACATGTCTTTGCAGTAGACATCATTCGTTGTACTCATCATTTGACAAAATATGGAGAGAAAAAGATAACCAAAAGTTGAAATAGGGTAATTCATCATATTTTATTAGATGTACTTGATCGTTCGGTACATAAATAAAATTGGCTGATACCAGAAGATGAATTTCCACCTGTCTTCATAGCGCCTTCGATGCGACTAGTATGCAACTTTGACTGGGGTGTATTTAAATGAAACCCCTGGAAAAAAAAACGATTTTTATCGATTTCTCTCCATAAATCAAAAAGATATACAAAAAAGTTTTTAAAAAGTTGAACAAGTACCGATGCACCGAATGGGGCTGCCCTTTGGACATTGTCATCCAAATAGGTACGTCAAAATGAGTACACTTACATCTTTAATCGGTACACATCAGGATGGGCACGGAACAACTGATAGATTAGCATTTTACATGTGTGCAAGAATCAACGAGATTAGTATTTTATGCAAGAATCAAACGATACATACCGTATTTAGCTGCATTGACCTTCACTGTAAACAGAAAAAGGGATACAATTAAAAAAGTGAATAATATTTACAATGAACAATTTACATTTTTTTAGTACTATTTAAACAGACTCACCTCATCCTTTCCATCTGTTTTGTTATTATTCACATAAGAGAGACAATGGACAGAATTAGAGCACTGAATGATATTTACCGCCTACGCTCTTTATTTAGTACATGTACCTCCTTATCTTTTCAGTTCGTTCAGTTATGAAATATAACGTACTGGTTTTAGTTTGTTCCAAATTTTTGTTCCTTCGAAACAGATATAAGCATCATAAAGAAATCAAACACGTCATACATGTAAACAAGGTTCAACTTAACAAATTTAGCATTTTATAAATGTGGACAGTACCCCTTTAAACTTCAACAGATTTTCATTCTGATTTTTCATATTATAGGCAAGATCCTTCTCATGTTTGGTGCATGTTTTGTTCAATTTTGACCAGTAGTTCTTATGATACCACAGGACTGAATTAATGAGAACCCACGAACGATGATATGGCAGGGTCATCAGCGTGGATCTGAATACATGTACATGTATGCGTACGTACTGTACATTTGCACATGGAACACAAATGACGCTGAAAATAGCGCTGTTATCATCAGAAGTGGAATTCAAAGCATCATGTTGACAGATTAATACACCCCACCCCCATAAAAAACGTTGAAGCTCCTATGTAACGCCAAAATTCAGGCAGTGAGAATCATCTCCTGGCAACTCCTGAAGTCTATCCCTCAGTTACTTCATATTTGCAGTTGAAACGTTATGTTTGATTCCTTTATGATACATGTATAAGACAATAATGTGTATATATCGTAGTTGGAATCCCCATCATCTTTGGGAAGACATTTAGACGTCATGGTATACATGTACTTTAGATGGGCGACATTCCAAATATCAACTGCCTCCTTTTGTACGGAGTCGTACCATGCAAAAGACCGATGAAAGAAGGGGTCTTTAAGGCTGCAGCTGTTACATAGAAATGAACACCTAACTTATCATTTTTTATTCCACAATTTCCATTCAAAATCAATATCTCGTAAACAGTTAATGGAGGATTCAATGCTCACAATTCTTAAGGGCCCAAATCCATAAAACCTTGCTAGCTTAGTTGGTTGCTAGTTGTGTACATCGGCCTGTACAAACTGGGCACTTTAGCAGGCAACTGGGCACTTTAGCAGGGTTTGGGCCCAGGTTACGTATGATTCGTGCCAAATCACTGTCACTGTCACTATTAATTGTAGTAACAGCGGCTTTACGAACTTAGCCGTTATACGTAGGGAACCTAGACACGAGATTCCTCTGATTTGGGGGCCTCTACTTTCGTTTTCCACTCTGCACTTGGCATTGGGGGTGTACTGGTTCATCTTAATTCTCCGACCATAAATATTTGACGCCTAGAGATCGTATAGAAGAGGAAGGCTTAGCAATAGAAAGGAATCGCGGTAGTTAGGGCCGATTTCACAAAGGGTGTTTAAGACTTTGCGCGTGTAACTTCACAAAATGTACCCACTTCCACCACGCATTTGACGAAGTTACCCTCATCTAAGTCTTTGTGAAATCGGCCCTAAATGATTATATGTACTTACACCACGGAAGGAATTTATCGGTGTTTTTTACTGAAACGAAAATATAAAAGAAAGTTAACTCAGGTCCAATGTGGTACAAGCACCAGCAAAAGCTCACGGGTGAGCTAAAAATGTCATTTACTTACTCTCGCATTCGTGAGCCCCACTCTTTACCGTACCAGTTGGGCATTTACCTCCGAACATATCCAGGCCAAAATGGCCTCCCACTTGAAAGCCACCATAAGATGTCTGTGTGGTACCTGTGAGATTGAAAACAGATTTAGTTCCTTGTTGATTTAGATAAAATTCAACATAAAAAATCATAAGTTTTCCTGTCGAACCACATCATGGGGTCATTCATACAACAGTAGTTAATCTCGATGCCAGAAAACCGTTTGCTGACGACTTCCATAAACGTTTGCTAGGATTTCAAAATCATTTCTCTTGCCGTCAGGCTCGAAATATGACGACCTACGGGAAGACAACTGAAGCCATCCGACCAAAAACAAGTTGTGTAACCTTTTTACGTTTTAAGGTAATCAAAGTAATTTATTTTTATTGTGTGATTCGGTTCCCTGAACTGTGACACCAAATTCACTTACATTTAACTGGTTCTTGCATGGGGGCTTCAATAATTTACCATTTTATGTCACACATTTCTACCATTAATCAAGACTCAAAATTACAGTTATTAAATTATAAGTGTTGATTAATGGTAGAAGCGGTGCTCAAACTACAGATCTTAAATACAACTATGTGTTGTTAACTTGCCTAAACTGTTGACAACCACGCCTTTGGTGGTATCAATGTGAGCGCCACCGGTCACAGATCCGCTGCCGCCGCCGCTGATCGAACCAATAACACCACCACCTCTCGCAGGATTTGGATTTGATATTGTTACTGAACCACCGGCTGGCACCTTCACTGCAGGAGCTACTACCTTGGGCTGAGGTTGAGTGACTTTAACTGAAACAAAGAAAATTGAGACTAACTTACCCACTAGTAAACACTCATTCAACGAATTCGTTGTGTTTTCATGATTAGAAATGCTATGCATATCAGTATTAATGATTCAAATCGTTCAGTCGGCCTACATGAGTCAAATTGGATTGAGTTTAAGTTTAGTTAAAGGGCACCGCACACTAGCGATTTTTCGAGCGATTTTCTAGGCGACCGGCCTTGCGACCACAGAAGCGACTGGACATATTTTCAGTTTTTTTAGTTTTTGTTGACTCGTTTGCGACAAATACTTCCTTGGAAGATCAGTGATGTCGTGGATGACATCAATGGTCGACCTCAAAGGTAATTATCGCAGGCGACGCAGTAGTCGCATCGGTAGTCGCCCCCATTTTAGTCGCCAGTGTGCGGAGCCCTTTACAGAGTTAACTTGGATTCTTTACCCCAGTTCAAGTTAACTCTGCGTATACCCAAGGATTATCCGAATGTAACTCGGGAAACTACCCTAATTGGAATAGATTTCATGAATCATCAATCACAGAGGCTCGACAATAGGTACGTAATGTAGTGCCACGAAGTCCCAGGCGAAGCCCAGGCTTCGCCTGGGACTTCGTGGCACTAGCCTACATTACGTACCTATTGTCGAGCCTCTCATTCAACGAATTCGTTGTGTTTTCATGATTAGAAATGCTATGCATATCAGTATTAATGATTCAAATCGTTCAGTCGGCCTACATGAGTCAAGTCTTGAGTAAAATTGGATTGAGTTTAAGTTTAGTTAAGACAGAGTTAACTTGGATTCTTTACCCCAGTTCAAGTTAACTCTGCGTATACCCAAGGATTATCCGAATGTAACTCGGGAAACTACCCTAATTGGAATAGATTTCATGAATCATCAATCACAGAGGCTCGACAATAGGTAGGTAATGTAGTGCCACGAAGTCCCAGGCGAAGCCCAGGCTTCGCCTGGGACTTCGTGGCACTAGCCTACATTACGTACCTATTGTCGAGCCTCTGTGCATCAATCTAAGACATAGGTCAGAACCACTTACATGCTCACATGGCTACATGTACTGTACAATGCAGCTCAGATAACACTGACAAGGGGGAGAAAAGAGTTTGGCAGAACAAGCGGAAGTTGTTTGAGGCTTTAATTTACTATGGCTATTTCAGACTTGCGAAGAGGTATCAGACAGTTCCTTAATGCGCTGTTAATTTCGCAAATGTTGGGTATACAGGGGGTTATCTTTACCCAGGGTAAAAATCCAAAGGGGTCTCTTACTCACTTCAAGACCTGACCTCAGCGCGCAATTTCTCAGAACACACCCAAGTGCATCAGGTTATTTAGATAAGCAACATGTGTGTACAACAAAATATGACTTACCATTCAGGTGAGGACGTCCGGTCACCCCGCCGGTCACGACATGGAGTTTATGTCTGAGCCACCAGGCCCAGACTTTCCGTCCAACTTTATGATGTTTCAGCCACCAGTGCACGGAATGCTGCCTATGACGNAGCCACATAGCCCAGGCACGTCGTCCATGTTTATGATGTCTGAACCACCAGTTCACACCATGTTTGTGTCCGTGCCTATGATGTTTATGATGTCTGCGCCACCGGCCCCAGGCTTTTCGCCCGACTTTATGATGTCTCAGCCACCACTGTAATTTACGGTGTTTGTGGCGTCTGTGAAATTTAAGCCACATAGCCCAGGCACGGCGCCCATGTTTATGATGTCTGAACCACCAGTGCACCCCATGTCTGTGTCCGTGCCTGTGATGTCTATGGTGTCTGTGACGTCTGAGCCACCAGCCCCAGGCTTTACGTCCGACTTTATGATGTCTTAGCCACCAGTGTACAGTACGGTGTCTGTGGCGTCTGTGAAATTTAAGCCACATAGCCCAAGCACGACGTCCACGTTTATGATGTCTGAACCACCAGTGCACCCCATGTCTGCGTCCGTGCCTGTGATGTCTGTGACGTCTGAGCCACCAGCCCCAGGCTTTTCGTCCGACTTTATGATGTCTCAGCCACCAGTGAACAGTACGGTGTCTGTGTCGTCTGTGAAATTTCAGCCACATAGCCCATGCACGTCGTCCATGTTTATGATGTCTGAACCACCAGTTCACACCATGTTTGTGTCCGTGCCTATGATGTTTATGATGTCTGCGCCACCGGCCCCAGGCTTTTCGCCCGACTTTATGATGTCTCAGCCACCACTGTAATTTACGGTGTTTGTGGCGTCTGTGAAATTTAAGCCACATAGCCCAGGCACGGCGCCCATGTTTATGATGTCTGAACCACCAGTGCACCCCATGTCTGTGTCCGTGCCTGTGATGTCTATGGTGTCTGTGACGTCTGAGCCACCAGCCCCAGGCTTTACGTCCGACTTTATGATGTCTTAGCCACCAGTGTACAGTACGGTGTCTGTGGCGTCTGTGAAATTTAAGCCACATAGCCCAAGCACGACGTCCACGTTTATGATGTCTGAACCACCAGTGCACCCCATGTCTGCGTCCGTGCCTGTGATGTCTGTGACGTCTGAGCCACCAGCCCCAGGCTTTTCGTCCGACTTTATGATGTCTCAGCCACCAGTGAACAGTACGGTGTCTGTGTCGTCTGTGAAATTTCAGCCACATAGCCCAGGCACGTCGTCCATGTTTATGATGTCTGAACCACCAGTTCACACCATGTTTGTGTCCGTGCCTATGATGTTTATGATGTCTGCGCCACCGGCCCCAGGCTTTTCGCCCGACTTTATGATGTCTCAGCCACCACTGTAATTTACGGTGTTTGTGGCGTCTGTGAAATTTAAGCCACATAGCCCAGGCACGGCGCCCATGTTTATGATGTCTGAACCACCAGTGCACCCCATGTCTGTGTCCGTGCCTGTGATGTCTATGGTGTCTGTGACGTCTGAGCCACCAGCCCCAGGCTTTACGTCCGACTTTATGATGTCTTAGCCACCAGTGTACAGTACGGTGTCTGTGGCGTCTGTGAAATTTAAGCCACATAGCCCAAGCACGACGTCCACGTTTATGATGTCTGAACCACCAGTGCACCCCATGTCTGCGTCCGTGCCTGTGATGTCTGTGACGTCTGAGCCACCAGCCCCAGGCTTTTCGTCCGACTTTATGATGTCTCAGCCACCAGTGAACAGTACGGTGTCTGTGTCGTCTGTGAAATTTCAGCCACATAGCCCATGCACGTCGTCCATGTTTATGATGTCTGAACCACCAGTTCACACCATGTTTGTGTCCGTGCCTATGATGTTTATGATGTCTGCGCCACCGGCCCCAGGCTTTTCGCCCGACTTTATGATGTCTCAGCCACCACTGTAATTTACGGTGTTTGTGGCGTCTGTGAAATTTAAGCCACATAGCCCAGGCACGGCGCCCATGTTTATGATGTCTGAACCACCAGTGCACCCCATGTCTGTGTCCGTGCCTGTGATGTCTATGGTGTCTGTGACGTCTGAGCCACCAGCCCCAGGCTTTACGTCCGACTTTATGATGTCTTAGCCACCAGTGTACAGTACGGTGTCTGTGGCGTCTGTGAAATTTAAGCCACATAGCCCAAGCACGACGTCCACGTTTATGATGTCTGAACCACCAGTGCACCCCATGTCTGCGTCCGTGCCTGTGATGTCTGTGACGTCTGAGCCACCAGCCCCAGGCTTTTCGTCCGACTTTATGATGTCTCAGCCACCAGTGAACAGTACGGTGTCTGTGTCGTCTGTGAAATTTCAGCCACATAGCCCAGGCACGTCGTCCATGTTTATGATGTCTGAACCACCAGTTCACACCATGTTTGTGTCCGTGCCTATGATGTTTATGATGTCTGCGCCACCGGCCCCAGGCTTTTCGCCCGACTTTATGATGTCTCAGCCACCACTGTAATTTACGGTGTTTGTGGCGTCTGTGAAATTTAAGCCACATAGCCCAGGCACGGCGCCCATGTTTATGATGTCTGAACCACCAGTGCACCCCATGTCTGTGTCCGTGCCTGTGATGTCTATGGTGTCTGTGACGTCTGAGCCACCAGCCCCAGGCTTTACGTCCGACTTTATGATGTCTTAGCCACCAGTGTACAGTACGGTGTCTGTGGCGTCTGTGAAATTTAAGCCACATAGCCCAAGCACGACGTCCACGTTTATGATGTCTGAACCACCAGTGCACCCCATGTCTGCGTCCGTGCCTGTGATGTCTGTGACGTCTGAGCCACCAGCCCCAGGCTTTTCGTCCGACTTTATGATGTCTCAGCCACCAGTGAACAGTACGGTGTCTGTGTCGTCTGTGAAATTTCAGCCACATAGCCCATGCACGTCGTCCATGTTTATGATGTCTGAACCACCAGTTCACACCATGTTTGTGTCCGTGCCTATGATGTTTATGATGTCTGCGCCACCGGCCCCAGGCTTTTCGCCCGACTTTATGATGTCTCAGCCACCACTGTAATTTACGGTGTTTGTGGCGTCTGTGAAATTTAAGCCACATAGCCCAGGCACGGCGCCCATGTTTATGATGTCTGAACCACCAGTGCACCCCATGTCTGTGTCCGTGCCTGTGATGTCTATGGTGTCTGTGACGTCTGAGCCACCAGCCCCAGGCTTTACGTCCGACTTTATGATGTCTTAGCCACCAGTGTACAGTACGGTGTCTGTGGCGTCTGTGAAATTTAAGCCACATAGCCCAAGCACGACGTCCACGTTTATGATGTCTGAACCACCAGTGCACCCCATGTCTGCGTCCGTGCCTGTGATGTCTGTGACGTCTGAGCCACCAGCCCCAGGCTTTTCGTCCGACTTTATGATGTCTCAGCCACCAGTGAACAGTACGGTGTCTGTGTCGTCTGTGAAATTTCAGCCACATAGCCCAGGCACGTCGTCCATGTTTATGATGTCTGAACCACCAGTTCACACCATGTTTGTGTCCGTGCCTATGATGTTTATGATGTCTGCGCCACCGGCCCCAGGCTTTTCGCCCGACTTTATGATGTCTCAGCCACCACTGTAATTTACGGTGTTTGTGGCGTCTGTGAAATTTAAGCCACATAGCCCAGGCACGGCGCCCATGTTTATGATGTCTGAACCACCAGTGCACCCCATGTCTGTGTCCGTGCCTGTGATGTCTATGGTGTCTGTGACGTCTGAGCCACCAGCCCCAGGCTTTACGTCCGACTTTATGATGTCTTAGCCACCAGTGTACAGTACGGTGTCTGTGGCGTCTGTGAAATTTAAGCCACATAGCCCAAGCACGACGTCCACGTTTATGATGTCTGAACCACCAGTGCACCCCATGTCTGCGTCCGTGCCTGTGATGTCTGTGACGTCTGAGCCACCAGCCCCAGGCTTTTCGTCCGACTTTATGATGTCTCAGCCACCAGTGAACAGTACGGTGTCTGTGTCGTCTGTGAAATTTCAGCCACATAGCCCATGCACGTCGTCCATGTTTATGATGTCTGAACCACCAGTTCACACCATGTTTGTGTCCGTGCCTATGATGTTTATGATGTCTGCGCCACCGGCCCCAGGCTTTTCGCCCGACTTTATGATGTCTCAGCCACCACTGTAATTTACGGTGTTTGTGGCGTCTGTGAAATTTAAGCCACATAGCCCAGGCACGGCGCCCATGTTTATGATGTCTGAACCACCAGTGCACCCCATGTCTGTGTCCGTGCCTGTGATGTCTATGGTGTCTGTGACGTCTGAGCCACCAGCCCCAGGCTTTACGTCCGACTTTATGATGTCTTAGCCACCAGTGTACAGTACGGTGTCTGTGGCGTCTGTGAAATTTAAGCCACATAGCCCAAGCACGACGTCCACGTTTATGATGTCTGAACCACCAGTGCACCCCATGTCTGCGTCCGTGCCTGTGATGTCTGTGACGTCTGAGCCACCAGCCCCAGGCTTTTCGTCCGACTTTATGATGTCTCAGCCACCAGTGAACAGTACGGTGTCTGTGTCGTCTGTGAAATTTCAGCCACATAGCCCAGGCACGTCGTCCATGTTTATGATGTCTGAACCACCAGTTCACACCATGTTTGTGTCCGTGCCTATGATGTTTATGATGTCTGCGCCACCGGCCCCAGGCTTTTCGCCCGACTTTATGATGTCTCAGCCACCACTGTAATTTACGGTGTTTGTGGCGTCTGTGAAATTTAAGCCACATAGCCCAGGCACGGCGCCCATGTTTATGATGTCTGAACCACCAGTGCACCCCATGTCTGTGTCCGTGCCTGTGATGTCTATGGTGTCTGTGACGTCTGAGCCACCAGCCCCAGGCTTTACGTCCGACTTTATGATGTCTTAGCCACCAGTGTACAGTACGGTGTCTGTGGCGTCTGTGAAATTTAAGCCACATAGCCCAAGCACGACGTCCACGTTTATGATGTCTGAACCACCAGTGCACCCCATGTCTGCGTCCGTGCCTGTGATGTCTGTGACGTCTGAGCCACCAGCCCCAGGCTTTTCGTCCGACTTTATGATGTCTCAGCCACCAGTGAACAGTACGGTGTCTGTGTCGTCTGTGAAATTTCAGCCACATAGCCCATGCACGTCGTCCATGTTTATGATGTCTGAACCACCAGTTCACACCATGTTTGTGTCCGTGCCTATGATGTTTATGATGTCTGCGCCACCGGCCCCAGGCTTTTCGCCCGACTTTATGATGTCTCAGCCACCACTGTAATTTACGGTGTTTGTGGCGTCTGTGAAATTTAAGCCACATAGCCCAGGCACGGCGCCCATGTTTATGATGTCTGAACCACCAGTGCACCCCATGTCTGTGTCCGTGCCTGTGATGTCTATGGTGTCTGTGACGTCTGAGCCACCAGCCCCAGGCTTTACGTCCGACTTTATGATGTCTTAGCCACCAGTGTACAGTACGGTGTCTGTGGCGTCTGTGAAATTTAAGCCACATAGCCCAAGCACGACGTCCACGTTTATGATGTCTGAACCACCAGTGCACCCCATGTCTGCGTCCGTGCCTGTGATGTCTGTGACGTCTGAGCCACCAGCCCCAGGCTTTTCGTCCGACTTTATGATGTCTCAGCCACCAGTGAACAGTACGGTGTCTGTGTCGTCTGTGAAATTTCAGCCACATAGCCCAGGCACGTCGTCCATGTTTATGATGTCTGAACCACCAGTTCACACCATGTTTGTGTCCGTGCCTATGATGTTTATGATGTCTGCGCCACCGGCCCCAGGCTTTTCGCCCGACTTTATGATGTCTCAGCCACCACTGTAATTTACGGTGTTTGTGGCGTCTGTGAAATTTAAGCCACATAGCCCAGGCACGGCGCCCATGTTTATGATGTCTGAACCACCAGTGCACCCCATGTCTGTGTCCGTGCCTGTGATGTCTATGGTGTCTGTGACGTCTGAGCCACCAGCCCCAGGCTTTACGTCCGACTTTATGATGTCTTAGCCACCAGTGTACAGTACGGTGTCTGTGGCGTCTGTGAAATTTAAGCCACATAGCCCAAGCACGACGTCCACGTTTATGATGTCTGAACCACCAGTGCACCCCATGTCTGCGTCCGTGCCTGTGATGTCTGTGACGTCTGAGCCACCAGCCCCAGGCTTTTCGTCCGACTTTATGATGTCTCAGCCACCAGTGAACAGTACGGTGTCTGTGTCGTCTGTGAAATTTCAGCCACATAGCCCATGCACGTCGTCCATGTTTATGATGTCTGAACCACCAGTTCACACCATGTTTGTGTCCGTGCCTATGATGTTTATGATGTCTGCGCCACCGGCCCCAGGCTTTTCGCCCGACTTTATGATGTCTCAGCCACCACTGTAATTTACGGTGTTTGTGGCGTCTGTGAAATTTAAGCCACATAGCCCAGGCACGGCGCCCATGTTTATGATGTCTGAACCACCAGTGCACCCCATGTCTGTGTCCGTGCCTGTGATGTCTATGGTGTCTGTGACGTCTGAGCCACCAGCCCCAGGCTTTACGTCCGACTTTATGATGTCTTAGCCACCAGTGTACAGTACGGTGTCTGTGGCGTCTGTGAAATTTAAGCCACATAGCCCAAGCACGACGTCCACGTTTATGATGTCTGAACCACCAGTGCACCCCATGTCTGTGTCCGTGCCTGTGATGTCTGTGACGTCTGAGCCACCAGCCCCAGGCTTTTCGTCCGACTTTATGATGTCTCAGCCACCAGTGAACAGTACGGTGTCTGTGTCGTCTGTGAAATTTCAGCCACATAGCCCAGGCACGTCGTCCATGTTTATGATGTCTGAACCACCAGTTCACACCATGTTTGTGTCCGTGCCTATGATGTTTATGATGTCTGCGCCACCAGCCCCAGGCTTTTCGCCCGACTTTATGATGTCTCAGCCACCACTGTAATTTACGGTGTTTGTGGCGTCTGTGAAATTTACGCCACATAACCCAGGCACGGCGTCCATGTTTATGATGTTTGAACCACCAGTGCACCCCATGTCGGTGTTTATGTCCAAATTTGAAGCCAACTCTGTGTCCGAAGCGGAAACCAACTTTGTGTCCTAATTTGGAACCAACTCTGTGTCCTTGGCGGGTCCCGAATTTGAAACCAACTTTGTTTCCATAGCCGAAGCCTTTTTGTCCGTAGCCGTGTTCGAATTTGAAGCCCACTCTCTGTTCTTTTGGTTGTCCGAATTTGAAACCAACGTTTTGTCCTTGGCGCTGACCAAATTGATATCCGCCCTTGCCCACTTAAAGAAAATGGCCGAAAATGTTTATTGGAGTGGTCGCTGTGACGATAATCGTATACATTCGGTATGCATATGTTTTAGAGGCTAAAATTCTGACTGAGCCCGGTTACGAGTTATTTTCTGATGGTATACCCACATCACTTCCTTTCTCATCGAAGTTGGAGGGAATTCAATTAACGCTTTGCAGTTAATTTCCCGAGAACAATCTTTACGAAACTGCCATCGGCATGCGCATGATTGCACAGGACGCGACTGTTGCTGCATGAGAATGTTTTCGAAGACATTGGTTTATAATTTTTACTTCTTCACATGGTCAAGTTCTATTTTTTAGTGGAATCGATCATATCACGCATTTCATATCAGCAAATGAACTACTGAAAATTCTGAAATGAAGGACTACTTACATGTACGAAATATGGGAGGAGAGACACCGTCGCTTCCAATCACATTTAGGGAAATAACGACCGCTAGCAGTGCGACGATCGTTATTTTCCCCATCGTGTTATTCTAGAAAAATGAAAATAATACAGTTGCTGTATGTCGGTAGTTATGTCACCACATCATATGGGAGCATTTAACACTCAAAATGCATCATTTTAAGTTGACCATGATGTCAAAGTGCACTTCGACATACAGTTCTGGAAAAAATTATTAGACCACCTCTGTTATTTCCACTCTTTTGCCAGTAAATAGGTCCCAGAAAAAGTCGTGTTCACCTTTTTATGCCACACTGTATACCAGTATTACTTATTACCATGTAAAAACAGGACTTCAGCATAAAGTCCGTCAGATCCTAAAATGCTGCTCGAAGAATTTAGGTTTGAGTAGAAGAGATGTGAAGTGGACTTATGCAAAGTTCATGTCCCTCCTTTTAGTCTGAAATTTTGACATGGTCTTTCTAACAGCTCCATTGTTTCTTCATTATGGGAAGTTAATTTGTATACATGTATTTGATATTGTCAAGTGAAGTTTCAGCGATTTAACCAAAAAAAAAATAGTATTATGCAGAATGATTGGAGCGTTTGTGGGACCTATGAGTGAGTCAACCAGGAGTGGTCTAATAATTTTTTCCAGAGCTGTACATCATTCTGCACAGAACAGGCTTATACATAAAACCACAGCCTCATAAATGTAAACCTAGGCAGGATCATTTGATTATTATAATACATTGCAAATGTATTTGCATAATAATGGACAATACATGCGATATTGTAAACCAGAAGAATCTCGTCATCAAAATACGCCAGAGATCGCCATCTGGTTCTTCTGTCTGAACATGTTCTCTATGCGCATTTCAATTGTCGCCAATCTGCATATTATAATGATGCTTTGATGGGACTGCTGGTATTTGCTGGGGAGGGGCAGCAAGGTTTTGCGACATAAAGGGGGGTTTACACGATTCAACTTGTTGAAAGCTGTTCAAATTTGTTGAATGTCGTTAAAAGCAGGCCCCTTCAACACATTCCACAGGGTCTTTCAACAGCTTTCAACGAGTTGCCAAAATACATGTAGCTTCATGTTCCTATTTCTGGCAACTTGTTGAAAGCTGTTGAAAAACCCTGTTGAAAGGGGGTTTAGACGCGTCAACTTTCAACAACGTTCAGTACCTTTTAACTTTCAACACCTTTCAACAAATGTTGAATCGTGTTGAACCCCAAATGTTGAACCCCAGCCGGCGTTAACCCTTTCACCGCTATGGCAATTCATCAATACAGAAAATGCCCATGATTCAGAGTCGAAACGTTCCGAAACACTTTCACACAGGTATTCAATCACTGGAAATCGATTATAGGCCTATTCTGTGATAATTTTTCAACGAATACGTATTTGATAGATTTAACTTCAAATTTGGCAGAATACACCTTGGCAGTGCAAGGATTAACAATACATGTACATGTAGTGTTGAAATCTTTATTTTCAGGCCCGGATTTAGAGGGGGCACATGCCCCCCCCCCTATTTTTTGAGGGGCAATGATTTTTTTACTGCATTTTTTTTAAATCGTCTTGTATTTCATGTGTAAGATGCTGGGAAATCGCATCTCGGAACTTTGATTTTTCAAATTTTTCTGGGGGCCCTTCGTGTGCACGCACCTGAGGTGCGCGCCAAATGAGGGCTTCGCCCTCGGGGGTGTGCCCCCCCCCCCATTTCTAAACCCTGGATCCGGCCCTGATTTTGGTCTCGTATTTTATTCTCAGCGAAGTAGCCTAAAACCTTTCAACCCAGTGGAAATGAAAGTTACAAATCTGCATGTCAACCTTTCATCACTTTCGTACAAGACTGTGATTGTATACCTGTAGTTGAAGTATGTACATGTAGACCTTGCTAACGTTTGAATCAAACGCCCACCGCATTTTCAAACTGCCCCCCCCCCCTAGCTCCGAAACTGCTTCGGTTCACGCGATTCTCAGAAGATGAAAAAAATAAGCATCGCGAGGATTGGCGCCAAACAAGCCAACCAATCACTGATCCCCTTTCTGGACCACTTTTGGGCCAAAGTGGCGGATGACCATAGCGGTCTGTGCCTCTTGACATGCTCGACGCGTATCAGCCAATCAGCAGATACCGATACGAGTATCTTTATGGCAGCGTCGGTTCAACTGTCACTTGCGGCTTTGGTGGCTCAGGCGTCATCACCGCCGCCGTTTCGTGAAACTTCAATTTTCCGACAACAATGTTAGCGTTTACATGTATCATGTTTATTGGATTATAACTATGTGACATGGAATGGAACGCAAGGGCCGAGCGCGGGCGTACTTTCTGATATCGAACATCATTCTGAAATTTTTAGCCCCTGGATATGAACATACACTGGTGGACAGAAATATTAGGATATTTTCAAAATTCTAAGTCATTTTCCTCTTATGCCTTCCTTTTGTCTCTAACCACTATGATTCTTATTAATCAGAACATTTTTACCTTTTGCAAGTGGGTTATATAATCCCCTCTGACTGTCCATACAAACGTTTATAGACAACGGGTTGCTGATCCATGGGCAACAAAGATAATTATGATGGGTGCCATTCAAGCCTATCTAATTCAAAGGCTTAAGGTATTGGTGGGGAGAAGTACATGTATGGATGAAGCGCATCATGATTGTCTTTGTTATTCATATATCAGCAACCCCATTTCAATAACCTTTGGCATGGACAATCTCATGGGATTATATAACCCACTTGCCAAGGTAAAAATTTTCTGTTTAATAAGAAAAATAACTAGTGGTTAGAAACACAAGGAAAGCCAAAGAGGAAAATGACTCAGAATTTTGAAAGTGTCCTAATATTTCTGTCCACCAGTGCACATTTAAGCCTGCAATCACTGAACGATATATTTGGAACGGGACGAGAAACAAAAGATGGGCTACCCTACCTTAGTAAAGAATCACCAATGAGACTGGACACAGTGAATTAATCACTGCCTTCGTCTTTGTGTCTTCGCACCTCTCAGCTCGATGTGCGAATGAGGCCAGCGCTTCTATTTGATTCTCTTATAATGAAAACGCATTCGTGTAGATGAGTTACTGTATCAATAAATCTAATATACATTTTTTTTAAAGTATTACAACTTAGTATGCATTACTTCTATCAGAAACATTTGTTACTATTCATTGCCTGTTGGTGAACTTACCGATTTAAAATTTATCATGCATTCCATTACATTCCATACATGTACCTGGGATTAGCATTTGTATTTGTATTATGCGAGTAATACTTTGTTCGACAACAGCCCAAGAGCAACAAACTCACCTTGGGGGACAAAGTCCAGACTGCGGCCAGTTGCAGAAGCCACCGGTAGGTCATGAGACAGCTCATTTGGTGTGAGTGATTGTAAATGCGCTGACCAGACAGGGAATTAATCTGTGCAAATACATGTAGGTCTGCAGGAACCATGTGACCGGCGTCGAGGCTATCTGCCCATACTCTCGAAACCGTGTTACGAAAATGAAAATAAACGGTAACTTTCTTTTGATAAAATGTGGCAAACTCATGAAACCATACCCATGCGGTATAACTATCGTTATTTATTGCTCTGAGTTTGTGACATTTCAGTTCAGTACGTAATTCGACAAAATATCACTGCTGACCACAATGCATGATTTATTTATCGGGAGATGTAACAGAGTAAATAGCGATTATTGTCCATACATGTAGGTTGAAATAGGAACAGCAGCGCAATACATCTTGAACATTCGTACAATCATTGCAGCTTGAAAACGTTCCAGTGGCGTGCGTGCGCGCTCATCTTTGTCAAATAAAAATAATGGCTACTCATTATCCATTTTATTGTTGAATAGGTCTGTAAGAGTATTTGATTCCTGAAAACAAGTCAATAAACATCTTAAAATATACCAGTTATTCGTAGAAGTGTTTTGCACAGGTGTCCTTTTAGTACAGTTGCTGTTGGTTATTTGGTATTCATAGGAAATTATGAATTTACATAAAAAAAATGAAAGTGGTGTTGAAACTAAGCCTACTACAAATATGGAATATTTTTTTCGCTTCCACATTTTAAGCAAAGCAGGTGTTTTAACTGATGAATACAAAACGTTCGGCCGTAAAGCTGAATATGCATGTAACGCCTCGTAAAACTTCGTGTTCCATGATGTACGAGTGACTTGTGTTCGTTAAGTGCAGTGGTTATACTGGTGAGGTTTCGCAAATCTAACGATACACGAAGTATGAAATACGAAATTGGCCTTCATTTCCATGACGTAATGTATTTCACGAGATGGTTGGTACTACCAGGGCGTCTTATAGCATATCGTGTAAGACCCAGAAAGATTTGGCGCATCTTGAATTTTTAATTTCCTACGAAGTGGAAACGAAAGATAAATTTCAAAGTTTAATGCACACCCTGACTCAGTCGCTAAAAGACGCTCCTGCATTAGGCGATATTTGTGATACCAACCATCTCCCGAAATACATTAGATCATGGAAATGAAGTAGAATTTCGGATTTCGTACTTCTTGTTTCGTTAGATTTGCGAAACCTCACTATTCTACTTTTGGGGAAGCGAAATGATGTTGAAACATACCGTATTCCAATGCATGGAGAGACACTGTAAGAAAAATATGCGATAATAACGTTAACATCATTTAATATAAATGGAAAGAACGAGAAAGTAATGTACAAGTATATCAACCAATGTAATGGATGTATATACTCTAAATCCTCAGATTTATGGGTACAAGTGTCCACCTCATTAAAACCTTGCGTGACCGCCCAATTATTTCATATGCATGTCTTTACAAAGGGACTTCACCGTGAATGGCTAAGGTTGGGTTCTCTGTGAATGTCTGAAGGAACTTCGCTCTGTTGCTTGCCGGGTTGTGAAATCGACACGTAGTCTGGATTTGAAATTGATCCCACTGGGTGAGAAGGCCTATTGTGACCGCTGTGTAAAAGTCACAAAACCCGTCAGTCGAATCGATCGCAAGCTGATCGTATCGTAATCGAACGCGGAGACCTTGAAATTGACCATACTGAAGTCGGCCGGACGTCATTCTGCCACGGTCGTAGTGCGCGGAACAAGCCCATTGGCCATGCCTCTGAATACACCTACGTAACCCTTTTATATTGCGACTCAGGGGGCGTGGTCTATCCGTCGGCTTGAATATTCGATGTGTACCCATAAATCTGAGGATTTAGAGTATGTAGAGATAGATAGGTTTGTGAACAAATCCAGCTATGGGATTCTAAGCATAGTCGGCCAGTTAATCAGGTGAATCATCTTATACATTTGTACATAAGGAAGGAGTCTACAATACAAGCAAGCTTAATCTGCATGAATTTCTAATAAAGATGTGGTATTTTACTACTTACACCAATGTAGAAAGAGATGAGCGTTTGTGACTGTAAGAAAAGAGGGGATCTTTCTGTCAAATGAAGGAGGTAAACATCCCAAGGAGGTAAGTATCCCCAAAGTTGAAAATCCCTAATTGGGAAGATAGGTAAACATCTCCCAAAATCGTTGAGTACAAAAGTGGAAAAATATATTCGAAACTTTGTATTTAAGGAAGAGCATCAATTGTTGATTTTTACCTACTTTCCCAATTGGGATTTTTCCCATTCTACGGCGTCCATGTTTATGATGTTTGAACCACCAGTGCACCCCATGTCGGTGTTTATGTCCAAATTTGAAGCCAACTCTGTGTCCGAAGCGGAAACCAACTTTGTGTCCGAATTTGGAACCAAATCTGTGTCCTTGGCGGGTCCCGAATTTGAAACCAACTTTGTTTCCATAGCCGAAGCCTTTTTGTCCGTAGCCGTGTTCGAATTTGAAGCCCACTCTCTGTTCTTTTGGTTGTCCGAATCTGAAACCAACGTTTTGTCCTTGGCGCTGACCAAATTGATATCCGCCCTTGCCCCCTTAAAGAAAATGGCCGAAAATGTTTATTGGAGTGGTCGCTGTGACGATAATCGTATACATTCGGTATGAATATGTTTTTAGAGGCTAAAATTCTGACTGAGCCCGGTTACGAGTTATTTTCTGATGGTATACCCACATCACTTCCTTTCTCATCGAAGTTGGAGGGAATTCAATTAACGCTTTGCAGTTAATTTCCCGAGAACAATCTTTACGAAACTGCCATCGGCATGTGCATGATTGCACAGGACGCTACTGTTGCTGCATGAGAATATTTTCGAAGACATTGGTTTATAAGTTTTACTTCTTCACATGGTCAAGTTCTATTTTTTAGTGGAATCGATCATATCACGCATCTCATATCAGCAAATGAACTACTGAAAATTCTGAAATGAAGGACTACTTACATGTACGAAATATGGGAGGAGAGACACCGTCGCTTCCAATCACATTTAGGGAAATAACGACCGCTAACAGTGCGACGATCGTTATTTTCCCCATCGTGTTTTTCTAGAAAAATGAAAATAATGTGTCGGTAAGTTATGTCATCACATCATATGGGAGCATTTAACAATCAAAATTCATCATTTTTAAGTTGACCATGATGTCACAGTGCACTTCGACATACAGTTCTGGAAAAAAATTATTAGACTCACCTCGGTTATTTCCACTCTTTTGCCACTAAATAGGTCCCAGAAAAGTCGTGTTCACCTTTTTATGCCACACTGTAAACCAGTATTACTTATTACCATGCAAAAACAGGACTTCAGCATAAAGTCCGTCAGATCCTAAAATGCTGCTCGAAGAATTTAGGTTTGAGTAGAAGAGATGTGAAGTGGACTTATGCACTTCATGTCCTTCCTTTTAGTCTGAAATTTTGACATGGTCTTTCTCAACCGGAACACCGGGACCAAATCCCGCGAGATATTGCGAGACTTGGGTTTGGGATTTAGTCCCGGAGGAAAAATCACCGCCACCATATTGAATTGATGTCTGAACCACCAGTGCACCCCATGTCTGCGTCCGTGCCTGTGATGTCTGTGACGTCTGAGCCACCAGCCCCAGGCTTTTCGTCCGACTTTATGATGTCTCAGCCACCAGTGAACAGTACGGTGTCTGTGTCGTCTGTGAAATTTCAGCCACATAGCCCATGCACGTCGTCCATGTTTATGATGTCTGAACCACCAGTTCACACCATGTTTGTGTCCGTGCCTATGATGTTTATGATGTCTGCGCCACCGGCCCCAGGCTTTTCGCCCGACTTTATGATGTCTCAGCCACCACTGTAATTTACGGTGTTTGTGGCGTCTGTGAAATTTAAGCCACATAGCCCAGGCACGGCGCCCATGTTTATGATGTCTGAACCACCAGTGCACCCCATGTCTGTGTCCGTGCCTGTGATGTCTATGGTGTCTGTGACGTCTGAGCCACCAGCCCCAGGCTTTACGTCCGACTTTATGATGTCTTAGCCACCAGTGTACAGTACGGTGTCTGTGGCGTCTGTGAAATTTAAGCCACATAGCCCAAGCACGACGTCCACGTTTATGATGTCTGAACCACCAGTGCACCCCATGTCTGTGTCCGTGCCTGTGATGTCTGTGACGTCTGAGCCACCAGCCCCAGGCTTTTCGTCCGACTTTATGATGTCTCAGCCACCAGTGAACAGTACGGTGTCTGTGTCGTCTGTGAAATTTCAGCCACATAGCCCAGGCACGTCGTCCATGTTTATGATGTCTGAACCACCAGTTCACACCATGTTTGTGTCCGTGCCTATGATGTTTATGATGTCTGCGCCACCAGCCCCAGGCTTTTCGCCCGACTTTATGATGTCTCAGCCACCACTGTAATTTACGGTGTTTGTGGCGTCTGTGAAATTTACGCCACATAACCCAGGCACGGCGTCCATGTTTATGATGTTTGAACCACCAGTGCACCCCATGTCGGTGTTTATGTCCAAATTTGAAGCCAACTCTGTGTCCGAAGCGGAAACCAACTTTGTGTCCTAATTTGGAACCAACTCTGTGTCCTTGGCGGGTCCCGAATTTGAAACCAACTTTGTTTCCATAGCCGAAGCCTTTTTGTCCGTAGCCGTGTTCGAATTTGAAGCCCACTCTCTGTTCTTTTGGTTGTCCGAATTTGAAACCAACGTTTTGTCCTTGGCGCTGACCAAATTGATATCCGCCCTTGCCCACTTAAAGAAAATGGCCGAAAATGTTTATTGGAGTGGTCGCTGTGACGATAATCGTATACATTCGGTATGCATATGTTTTAGAGGCTAAAATTCTGACTGAGCCCGGTTACGAGTTATTTTCTGATGGTATACCCACATCACTTCCTTTCTCATCGAAGTTGGAGGGAATTCAATTAACGCTTTGCAGTTAATTTCCCGAGAACAATCTTTACGAAACTGCCATCGGCATGCGCATGATTGCACAGGACGCGACTGTTGCTGCATGAGAATGTTTTCGAAGACATTGGTTTATAATTTTTACTTCTTCACATGGTCAAGTTCTATTTTTTAGTGGAATCGATCATATCACGCATTTCATATCAGCAAATGAACTACTGAAAATTCTGAAATGAAGGACTACTTACATGTACGAAATATGGGAGGAGAGACACCGTCGCTTCCAATCACATTTAGGGAAATAACGACCGCTAGCAGTGCGACGATCGTTATTTTCCCCATCGTGTTATTCTAGAAAAATGAAAATAATACAGTTGCTGTATGTCGGTAGTTATGTCACCACATCATATGGGAGCATTTAACACTCAAAATGCATCATTTTAAGTTGACCATGATGTCAAAGTGCACTTCGACATACAGTTCTGGAAAAAATTATTAGACCACCTCTGTTATTTCCACTCTTTTGCCAGTAAATAGGTCCCAGAAAAAGTCGTGTTCACCTTTTTATGCCACACTGTATACCAGTATTACTTATTACCATGTAAAAACAGGACTTCAGCATAAAGTCCGTCAGATCCTAAAATGCTGCTCGAAGAATTTAGGTTTGAGTAGAAGAGATGTGAAGTGGACTTATGCAANCCCCCCCCCCCCTATTTTTTGAGGGCAATGATTTTTTTACTGCATTTTTTTAAATCGTCTTGTATTTCATGTCTAAGATGCTGGGAAATCGCATCTCAGAGCTTTGATTTTTCAAATTTTTCTGGGGGCCCTTCGTGTGCACGCACCTGCGGTGCGCGCCAAATGAGGGCTTCGCCCTCGGGGGTGTGCCCCCCCCCATTTCTAAACCCTGGATCCGGCCCTGATTTTGGTCTCGTATTTTATTCTCAGCGAAGTAGCCTAAAACCTTTCAACCCAGTGGAAATGAAAGTTACAAATCTGCATGTCAACCTTTCATCACTTTCGTACAAGACTGTGATTGTATACTTGTAGTTGAAGTATGTGCACCCTTAGTCAAAAGTAAATAGACAGCTACTAAATTCAATATTTCTTTTAATATTAATGAAACGCATTTTTCCTTTTATACTCACTCATAACAACTGCTTCGGCACCTCTTTCCACCGAAATGACCCAGGTATACAGTTTGTAACTTTTTGGTGACGGAGAACTGCTGAAGTATTCAACACTTGGTCGGTATGAAATACGGAAGAGCACGTGGAAGATCGAACTTGGCTAACCGAACAAAATCAGTGCAAAAGTCCCTCTGTAACTTTGTCCCCCCTACAGATCCATGGGATCCGAAAGCTAAATTCTACTCAGAAACAAATGTGCTTCAAGATGGCATGTGCGATCACCAACAAATCCCGAATAAAAAATCACTTTTTTTGATGAAAATTCAAACTTTCACCAAAAAATCAGTTAAAAGGACAGCAAGATAATTTTGGTGTAAGAAGGTGCCAAAGCAATTGTTATCAATGGAAATAAAAAGAAAAATTGTGCCTCGCTGCTATATTAGGAAATATTGAATTTAGTAGCTGTCTATTTACTTTTGACTATGTATGTACATGTAGACCTTGCTAACGTTTGAATCAAACGCCCACCGCATTTTCAAACTGCCCCCCCCCCCTAGCTCCGAAACTGCTTCGGTTCACGCGATTCTCAGAAGATGAAAAAAATAAGCATCGCGAGGATTGGCGCCAAACAAGCCAACCAATCACTGATCCCCTTTCTGGACCACTTTTGGGCCAAAGTGGCGGATGACCATAGCGGTCTGTGCCTCTTGACATGCTCGACGCGTATCAGCCAATCAGCAGATACCGATACGAGTATCTTTATGGCAGCGTCGGTTCAACTGTCACTTGCGGCTTTGGTGGCTCAGGCGTCATCACCGCCGCCGTTTCGTGAAACTTCAATTTTCCGACAACAATGTTAGCGTTTACATGTATCATGTTTATTGGATTATAACTATGTGACATGGAATGGAACGCAAGGGCCGAGCGCGGGCGTACTTTCTGATATCGAACATCATTCTGAAATTTTTAGCCCCTGGATATGAACATACACTGGTGGACAGAAATATTAGGATATTTTCAAAATTCTAAGTCATTTTCCTCTTATGCCTTCCTTTTGTCTCTAACCACTATGATTCTTATTAATCAGAACATTTTTACCTTTTGCAAGTGGGTTATATAATCCCCTCTGACTGTCCATACAAACGTTTATAGACAACGGGTTGCTGATCCATGGGCAACAAAGATAATTATGATGGGTGCCATTCAAGCCTATCTAATTCAAAGGCTTAAGGTATTGGTGGGGAGAAGTACATGTATGGATGAAGCGCATCATGATTGTCTTTGTTATTCATATATCAGCAACCCCATTTCAATAACCTTTGGCATGGACAATCTCATGGGATTATATAACCCACTTGCCAAGGTAAAAATTTTCTGTTTAATAAGAAAAATAACTAGTGGTTAGAAACACAAGGAAAGCCAAAGAGGAAAATGACTCAGAATTTTGAAAGTGTCCTAATATTTCTGTCCACCAGTGCACATTTAAGCCTGCAATCACTGAACGATATATTTGGAACGGGACGAGAAACAAAAGATGGGCTACCCTACCTTAGTAAAGAATCACCAATGAGACTGGACACAGTGAATTAATCACTGCCTTCGTCTTTGTGTCTTCGCACCTCTCAGCTCGATGTGCGAATGAGGCCAGCGCTTCTATTTGATTCTCTTATAATGAAAACGCATTCGTGTAGATGAGTTACTGTATCAATAAATCTAATATACATTTTTTTTAAAGTATTACAACTTAGTATGCATTACTTCTATCAGAAACATTTGTTACTATTCATTGCCTGTTGGTGAACTTACCGATTTAAAATTTATCATGCATTCCATTACATTCCATACATGTACCTGGGATTAGCATTTGTATTTGTATTATGCGAGTAATACTTTGTTCGACAACAGCCCAAGAGCAACAAACTCACCTTGGGGGACAAAGTCCAGACTGCGGCCAGTTGCAGAAGCCACCGGTAGATCATGAGACAGCTCATTTGGTGTGAGTGATTGTAAATGCGCTGACCAGACAGGGAATTAATCTGTGCAAATACATGTAGGTCTGCAGGAACCATGTGACCGGCGTCGAGGCTATCTGCCCATACTCTCGAAACCGTGTTACGAAAATGAAAATAAACGGTAACTTTCTTTTGATAAAATGTGGCAAACTCATGAAACCATACCCATGCGGTATAACTATCGTTATTTATTGCTCTGAGTTTGTGACATTTCAGTTCAGTACGTAATTCGACAAAATATCACTGCTGACCACAATGCATGATTTATTTATCGGGAGATGTAACAGAGTAAATAGCGATTATTGTCCATAGGTTGAAACAGGAACAGCAGCGCAATACATCTTGAACATTCGTACAATCATTGCAGCTTGAAAACGTTCCAGTGGCGTGCGTGCGCGCTCATCTTTGTCAAATAAAAATAATGGCTACTCATTATCCATTTTATTGTTGAATGGGTCTGTAAGAGTATTTGATTCCTGAAAACAAGTCAATAAACATCTTAAAATATACCAGTTATTCCTAGAAGTGTTTTGCACAGGTGTCCTTTTAGTACAGTTGCTGTTGGTTATTTGGTATTCATAGGAAATTATGAATTTACATTAAAAAAATGAAAGTGGTGTTGAAACTAAGCCTAATACAAATATGGAATATTTTTTTCGTTTCCACATTTTAAGCAAAACAGGTGTTTTAACTGATGAATACAAAACGTTCGGCCGTAAAGCTGAATATGCATTTAACGCATCGTAAATCTTCGTGTTCCATGATGTACGAGTGACTTGTGTTCGTTAAGTGCAGTGGTCATACTGGTGAGGTTTCGCAAATCTAACGATACACGAAGTATGACCCAAAGAGAAAGCAAACACAAAAATCGACACACAATATGATGATAAATATAAAGTCAATTTCCAGAAATTTGCGAATTTTCGACCCCAACCGGGGTCTTCTTCAGGCTGGAAGTTTACAATCTGAAACTCAGTATGAAATAACGAAATTGGCCTTCATTTCCACGACATAATGTATTTCACGAGATGGTTGGTACTACAAGGGGGTCTTATACATGTAGCATATCATGTAAGACCCAGAAAGATTTGGCGCATCTTGAATTTTTAATTTCCTACGAAGTGGAAACGAAAGATAAATTTCAAAGTTTAATGCACACCCGACTCAGTCGCTAAAAGACGCTCCTGCATTAGGCGATATTTGTGATACCAACCATCTCCTGAAATACATTAGATCATCGAAATTAAGTACAATTTCGGATTTCGTACTTCTTGTTTCGTTAGATTTGCGAAACCTCACTATAATTCTACTTTTGGGGAAGCGAAACGATGTTTAAACATACCGTATTCCAATGCATGGAGAGACACTGTAAGAAAAATATGCGATAAGAACATCATAAAAATGGAAAGAACGAGAAAGTAATGTACAAGTATATCAACCAATGTAATGGATGTATATATGCAGAGATAGATAGTTTTGTGAACAAATCCAGCTATGGGATTTTAAGCATCGTTAATCAGGTGAATCATCTTATACATTTATATATACATGTAAGTATTTACCACTATTATACATTAAAAAAATAAGGAAGGAGTCTACAATACAAGCAAGCTTAATCTGCATGAATTTCTAATAAAGATGTGGTCTTTTACTACTTACACCAATGGAGAAAGAGATGAGCGTTTGTGACTGTAAGAAAAGAGGGGGATCTTTCTGTCAAATGAAGCAGGTAAAAATCCCAAGGTAAGGATCCCCAAAGTTGAAAATCCCTAATTGGGAAGGTAGGTAAACATCTCCCAAAATCGTTGAGTACAAAAGTGGAAAAATATATTCGAAACTTTGTATTTAAGGAAGAGCATCAATTGTTGATTTTTACCTACTTTCCCAATCGGGATTTTTCCCATTCGGGATTTTTACCTTTGGTATATTGGGGGGGGGGGGGG
>NMRB01000176.1:319836-357274 GCA_002633025.1 Notospermus geniculatus | reverse complement strand
GGTTAACAATGGCCTCACGGTTGTAAACCCTTTGTGAAGGCTTTGGCAACCGGCGTGATCGTATACCGTATACTTCTACGTATGTACAGGAAGCCTAATACATCAGGTGTAAAAAAATTTCCATTACACTTTGTATAAAGTTAGGCATTCACGATTAGGGAGGTTTAGAAATCAAACGGTAAACGTTAACGTTAACGACAACGTTATTTTGTACCGAAAATGCAATATAAAATCTGGTTAATGTGTAGTACGAAAAATAACGGTGTCGTAAAGTTTACGTTTATCGTTTGATTTCTAAACCTCCCTTATGTCAACATACTTACGTCCAAAGAACCAGGCATCCGTATCGACAAATATTACGCACAGGACAATCAACGGCAAAGGTACGGGATTTCGAGCCATTGTTCAGCCCTGAAAGGGACACGTGAAACTAAAAATTACCACAATTATTGGACAGTACCTAGTAAATCCATCACCCGATTGCCAATGAGGTGTACCGGGTATAGATCATCTCAGCGATGAATTTCCGAATATTTTATGCGATTATCGTGATCAAGTGTTCCGAATGTGTACATGTGTGAAACCTACATGTACATGTAGAACGCACCCCGGAAATATTTTATAAACATGTTGTAAAATTGTCCCTTACATTATTACGTGTGCATTAGAAGAGTATGCCTACATTGTGCAATCATCGTGTATCACAAAAAAACACATGTATGTAAACACACGGTTAAACATAAACAACGGATATGAAAATTACGAACTTTTGCATATATTAGAGTGGTAGGCTAAGGCATAGAAGAGCTACACAGTTCAAAGGATACACAAAAACTGAAACTTAATGTTTTGACCCAAATACATGTGTCATCTACTGTTGTGTTAAGAAGCTCCGACACTCATCATAAACTAAAGCTAGAAAAGAAAAACACACATACCTTTTGTATCTCTGCCTCTCCCACACACAAGTAACTTCAATGAATATGCCTGTGTCAGTTGCATTGTTAGGCGACCAAAATATTCCGATGCTATCACTGCCCACGTTTGTAAAAACAGGTGTTTGGAAATTCATTACTCGGGCTATGCGGGTGTGGACATACATGTACATGTAGAACGGCATTGTTTTTATGACAGTTATTGATGATATTATTGGCTTTCACCAACAATTCATAAACCAGCTTATGATATTTTTCTTAACCAACTTAAATTTTACATCAGTGCACTAATTATTCTCGTGCTGGTTCATCTTTGAATCTATGGTGTTATTTGGTCCTTTAAAAATCTATTGGTTCCGATAGCACTCTTCATTCCCATCAATAGTTTTGACTGCAAGCAATCCGCATACAGCAGGCACACCCATAGCCTTTTTTCGTGGAAGTACATGTACTAATGATCCTCCTATGCCTGTATTTGTTGTAAAATATTGGGAAAATTTTGACAGGTAAAGAGAAAGACCACGAAACGTGCCACCAAATGGCAAAATCTTAAACTTTGACCTCTGTGACCTTGATAAGTAGGTCAAATCACAAACCTGTCATGTATCCTTATTAGATATACCTATAACAAAAATTTGGAGACGATCCAGTCATTAATTCAGGAGTTATTGCACTCTTTGTCTTTTCGGTTTTGCCACGTGCTGGCCAAGCCAGGCTGCACTGCAGAGATCACTCTACCGCACAGAATAAACCAGAGATATAGCCTACGAGTGATTTCAGCAAAATTTCTTTGCTTTAAATCACGACTATGCATTAGGTGTTGACTCTTTATTAGACTGGTACCCGGTCTTCTGAGCAGCTTGCATTCGAAGACCGGTGAAATCAAATGATCTTACGGCGGAATTCCGACGAGAGTGACGTCATTCTACAAGCTCTAATAGATGGCAGCTCCCACAACTTGGGCATGATCATGATCATGATGATCTCGTAATCATGAGTAAATTTCGAAAACATAGATTTTTGCTTGAGATCAAAGTTGGCTTTAGCTCAGGTGAATGAAAGAAGGCAAACAGCTTACTGCTGCCTAAAACCCATGCAAGCTAAATGCCTCAAACGGGCAGTGAACGGTGATACAATTGCTATTTTGCCTACGGGGCTTCCCCCGTGCTAAATATAGACCAGCGGGCGCCATGATGGTTTTATGCATTTTGCTTGCGTCTGTCCTAGTATTTTTAATCAGGACAGTGTTCGGTCTAACTCTTTATCCCTCCCCACCTTGATAAGACTGGTCTCCTGTCCAACCTATATATAGCCAGTGGTAACACCGAGGCTGGAATGATACTATGTCAGAACGGAAATGGCCGTCATGCCGTTCATCACTTGAGACGTTCAACGTGCAGTAATAGCGTGACTAAGCCTTCATCAGGTAAGGTAACATGCTTTAACTCATTCTTTTATGTGTAGCAACACTCTCAATGCCAAATTGGTAACTTAGATCATTCAAATATCCTTTAAGTGGAAATTGCCAAGGTGTAATCATGGTCCTCGTCTTGACATGCTTGAGCCCTTGAGCCCCCTCATGGGCATCTCGAATCGACTGTTAGAGAATGATTAAAATGCATAGGCTTATTGAATGCATGGCGTCAGACAAAGCCTAATGATAACGATAAACATCAGTTACACGTGTATCCCTTGACAGATGATGGTAAATTACTGTTCTTCCCATTGCATTTAGATTTTGACAGACTTTAGAGAACAATGCATGCCATGAATATCGTGCACTTTGCCAATGAATATGGAGATGACAACGAGAGAGATAATGAGTGGGCGATTTCCAATGACTATGCAAGGCGGGGAACAGGCAGCAGGAAACACAGCCACGCATAGGCCTACATGTATACTTTCTCAAGGTTCATTCCCATTTCGCCAAATTGCATTTCGCCAAATTCCCAGTTCGCCAAAAAAAGTTCCATTTCGCCAAATCCCATTTTGCCAAATTCCCATTTCGCCAAATTCCCAATTCGCCAAATTCCCATTTGGCCAAATTCCCAATTTGCCAAATTCCCATTTCGCCAAATTCCCATTTCGCCAAATTCCCGTTTTGCCAAATTCCCGTTTCGCCAAATTTGTTATTCAGGCTATAACCCCTAATCTAATGGACCGATCTAATGCAAAGTACTTGGGTTTGGGTTTAGGATAAGGCCCTTGGTTATCAAACTGTTTCACTCAGGATTTGGAAGGGATGGGGCCTATGTCGCCACCTTCAAAAAGGACGGGTGTAATGTGCCACACCCAAGGTTACACAAAAACTCTAGCTGAGTGTTTGTTCCCTTGACTATATCTGCGCTTATGTCAGTGCAGATATATGAAGGGAGCAAACACTGCAAGAGGAGTGTAAACCCAAGGCATATCAGAAGAACAAAAGAAAATTGAAATTAAAAACAATCGTTATCGTTGAAGAATTTATCTAGAAAATAACATCCCTCAATCTTCTTTGGAATGAATACCATTCGCTTGTTACACTTATGGCCCTGCTTCAAAAATTGTTTTAAAATATTTCGAAAGATTCATTTTGAAAGAACACAGGGGGTGTCAAGTAAGTTTCTGGGAATTTGGCAAATTAGGAATTTGGCAAAATGGGACTTTGGCAAAATGGGAATTTGGCGATTTGGGAATTTGGCCAAATGGGAATTTGGCGAATTGGGATTTGGCAAAATGGGATTTGGCGAAATGGGAAGTCACCCTTTCTCACAATTCAAACGGAACGACTCCCGGGATCGAACGTACTTTTCGCTAGTGGAAGTTCTTTTTTGGTTCTCCTTCAAATTTTCAGCACAAATCTTCGAACAGGATATCTCCGTTCATGATCACGTGTAGAATTCTACACGTAACCATGAACGGGGATATACTGTTCGAAAATTTTTGCTGAAAATTTCTGTTGAAGGAGTACCAGAAAAGAACTACCACTGTCTAATGCCCTTCAAAAAATAGGGAGTTTAAGAAATCAAACGATAAACGTAAACTTACGACAACGTTATTTTTGTACCGAAAATGCAATACATAATCTGGTGAATTCGCAGTATGAAAAATAGCGTTGTCGTAAAGTTAACGTCTATTAGGGAGGTTTCGAAATCAAACGATAAACGTAAACGTTAACGACAACTTTATTTTTGTACTGAAAATGCAATGCAAAATCTGGTTAATGTGTAGTATGAAAAATAACGTTGTCGTAAAAGTTTGGTTTATCGTTTGATTTCGAAACCTCCCCATTGCCTTTGAAAGAACGTACTTTTCGCTGCTCAACCACACTTCAAGGTGTCTCAGGCTTGATTTAGAGAAGTGATAGTACATGTAGAATGATCAAAGAAGAATCATTCATTTCTTCAAGAAAGTATATGAAACATCCAAAAGCTTACTTTGAAACATAAGACTAATGAAAAAATGGACGCCAAAAAATCGCACCCCTGGTGGCCGCTATATTGAATTCAAATATGGCCGACAAAATAACAGTTTTCGACAATGTCCCGGGTCTTATTGCACACAGCACTGTACCGAGGTTAGTATTAGCTTGTTCTCTGGAAAAGTTTTCTTCCCCCACGCATTTTCTCCTCGATGATGGTGTTTTCCACTTCCCCCAGCGTAAGGAATTGCCACCTCTTTGAACAGCGACGACGCGACACCTTCATTTAATCTACATATAAATTCATTTGTTGCCTGTTTTACGATCACTTATTTTTTGTTGATGCAGTTTTTGAAGCCAACGATCGACCTAATCACTGAGAGCTAGTTGCTAGACCACCTTGCAGTCGACATTCGTTCCTCATTTACGACTGCTGTCGCCCTCTAGATTCTGGCTGTGATTCGTCGGAATACGTCCAATCAGAATACGAACCTGCTATCTGCCGGACTGGAAAAACAACGAACAAGTAAACCTCTCACCGACTCCACCTCAGCCGGGCGAACCATCTATTGTCTTCGGCGCCCCAACACCAACGAATGAAAGGGCGATCAAACCCAGGGATCTACTCATCCAAGAGATCATCTCCTGAAGGACCTAAGGATGATATGGAATAAGATTATAAAACTTTGTAATTTCCTGCATACAATGTAATTTCACCATGGTAAAATCATGTGTGATTCTCAGTAAACTTCACCATGGTGTGAAAGAACTTTCACCAAGGTGAAAGAACTTTTTACCATAGTAAAATAGTTTACCATAATAATCCAAATATCTCACCACGGTAAAATTATTTCACCATGGTAAAATTATTTCACCATGGTTAAATTCTATTTTCACCATGGTATTTTATTTTCACCTTGCTGAAAAAAAGATTACCATGGTAAATATTAATTTTACCATGGTAAAAGCATTTCACCATGGTAAATAGCATTTCACCATGGTAAAACACGAAGCAATTTTCATAAGGGTGGTGATGACGTATCAGTGGAAGGTATTCCCCAAAGAAGCCAAGATGATGTAGCCCGTGTACAAACCTGTACATCGTGCCCATATCGTGTACATCTGTGTGCAGCGCTAACGGCAAGCTGCAGGAGTCGAAATGAGATAGCAGGGTGATTTCTTCAACGCACTATCTGCAGGATGTTTAGGTAATGACATAAAACATCGCTGGGATAGGTCACTTAGTATCCTTCTCGCCGACATTCGTTGCACTACCTCACTGAATGCTCGAAGCGAGAAACGTTCGACGTCAGACGCCATTTTGAACTCTCTCACTGAGCGGGGTCCTTGGTTGTGTCACCCAAACCCGCTGATAGGACTCAAACTGCCGTTATTAGGCCCCATTGCAAGCCCATTCGACTCCATTATACAGGGGCAGCTTGGGAGGCTCTGTGGCAAAGTTGGCAAGAGTGTGATTTGTCGCCAGATTTCGATTTTGCAGTGAGTTAATGCTTCGTCTGCTAGCTGATGCGCGCGCATCCAGCCTGGTAGTAAATCCTACCACACTTCCGGTTTCGCGACCCCGACAGCAGGCGTAATGCGTGAGCATGAAGCCTGCTTCAGTGGGCTAGCTAGTTGCTTGCTACTTGGCCTCTGAAAGTTCAACGAATTCGTCATCATAGATGGCGCCAGCAACTGAGAAACAATAAGTTCGGGACCAAATGTTGGCATATAGTGCATTTTACTTGCATATGCATGTCACATTTAGATTAGATCCTCATACCATGGTACATGTACATGTACATAATGTAGAATACTAGTAGCCATATCAAAATATTTATTGGGAGCTGCCTCTGGTGACCGTTTAAGCATCTCGACACAATACATGTATATTGCAAGAAAATGGCACAGAAAATACTATTTTGAGAACATTTGTTTCTCGAATGCCTCCTCTTCCTCTCGCTTTTACCCTGAGGACAGCATTTACTGTAAAAAAATCCAATGTACCTGTATACAATATGCTTTAGTAAGAGACAGGTATTAATGATCAAAATGGTGCTATCATTGCACAATTTATAATTAACATGTGTAGCTACGTCCACAGTTAATCACATAATGGTGATGGTACATTTCATAAAGGCCGGGTACATGTACTTAACTCGAGAAGAAAACGAACAAGATTTATTTTGGAATGTAGATCACTTTATTTTGGTGAAATTCAAAACAAAGCAATTATCGTATATAAAAAGTAACTACTTGAAATAAGCACCCGAGTACAAATTTCAGTAAAACGTACCTGAGAAAAGGTTGGTTATATTCAGCATTAAAAGAAATACTCTAGGCCTATATGTTCAAGAGTCCCTAAAATCACATGCTAATTAAAAATTCAAATTGAAAATGTCGAAAAAAGCAACAACCTTTATTTGCACACGATATGCAAAATGAATCTTAGGCTATCATTCCTTTACCGATGAGATTTCAACTATACAGCATAGCACATTGCACAGCCAATCAATCTCAACTAAGAAATTAGGAAGAATCGCCTATATGTAGTTAAAACAACATACAGGTACATGTATTCACCATAAGGTCACCGACTAGAGGACAGTGTCGACTATATATACGTATACCCCAATGACATCACAATGACATAAAACGAATTAGACTTAGCCTTACTAGTGTACATTTTAGAAGAAAAAAAAAGTAAATGAATCGCTCAAACAATAAAAGGCAAGTTTTACTAACCGGAGCAATTATACATTATGAAAAGAAAAAAATCTATATTTTTTCAAATGAGCTTAAAACTTTAACCACATTACATGCAAAAACGATTTCAGTTGTTATAACAATTATTCACAAGGTTACCCCGTCGATACGAACAAATGATAACTGCTTCTTACGGTAGACCGTGATATAATTGTCACTGAAATATCCTGGCGGTTTTTCGTATGTTAGTGTGTAAAATACATGCAGTAATAACCCTGATATTTACGGAAAGATGAAGTACATGTACATCAGTGTCGGTGATCGACTCACACAGACTCAGAAGAAGGAAATTTTTAAGCGCAATTAACTCAGACCTACCGCCGTGTCTGATTAGATCAGCTACCTTTTTCTTAGTGATTGTCACAAGCAGGTCCAGATCCATCAAATCCGCATAAAAACACACGCGATCGTCAGTTATCTCTTGTTTGTAAAGACTTTATGACATTTATGCCAACCTGAGTTATTTATAGTTCTTTTATGACATCATTTTTACGTGATAGTACTTCCCTTCACCTTCAACCTCCGCGCCAACACCACCGCCAACTGCTGAAAGAGGTAAAGTTCAAACAAAGCGTTACATAAGTGCACTGATAGCACAGGGCGACCAACACTGTCAAATGCTTTGCTGAAGTCGGCATATAACGTTGTCTGTTGCTGTTGGAACAACATGCTTCTTAAGAATAAAGGAGTCGAGTTTTCTCACGCGAAATTGGCTCCTTGTGGGCAAACTATGGACAGTCGTCTCTGTCAATGTATCAGCGTAACGTGTATCAGCGTAACGTCTATGTACGCTGACACCATTTTCCAACATTCACAGTATAAAACAACACCTTGTTGGACAAATATTATTATGTCGTGTGTGCAGGTTCCAACAGGAGACCAGACCTGATCCTGACAGAAAAAAAGGATAAACAGATCCACTTGCCGTGATCACGGTCTGCTCTGACGCCGCAGTCCTCTACAGGGCGGACGAGAAACGTCGCAAGTACCAAGCTCTGGCAACTGACCTTGCCACAACCCACCAGGGATTTCGTGTCAACGTAAAGTTTTAGTCACTATCGCTGTGGGAACGCTCGGTACCCTAAAATCCCTGGTTAGGGAAGTCAAGAGGCTAGGCAGTCTAGTCAAGAGTGAAGGCACTTTCCTGAGAGATGTCGAAAGAGCGGCCATCTATGGCTCAGGGCTCCATGACCATCAAGCGCCATCTTGCTCAATGAGTGTTCAGGAACTGGCAGTAGCATCAATCGCCAAGGCCACATGCTGCAGGACATGAACACTCTGACAGGGCAGCAAGCGACAAAAGACCGTCTCTCGCCCATACCCCAGCTGTGTTGCATGACCAGCAGGGCGTTTTGGGACCTCGGGTGCACAAAAACATGCCCAAGGACCCCAGAGGTGAAACTGGAAGAATAGTTGGTCAGTGTACACAGAGTCTAGACTGTGTTGCTCATGCAATGTTGTACGTGTTCTTTTGTTTGTTTCTTTCATTAATGCATGTTTCATCTTCATTTGGTTGTACTATCTATTCCGCTCTTCTGTATATACATGTACATTTGTCTGTCACTTTTGCCCAGGGCCAGTAATGCCTTGCCTCGGCCCTGGGCTTTTTGTAAAGCTTGCTCTTATTGCATAAATAAACACTTCCAAACAAACGAATGTTGTTCAAATGTTGGAAAAATGTTGCCAGTGTACACGCAGCCCCTTCAGTCGTACAGAAACTGCCCAATGAGATCCAATTCGCACGAGAAAACTCTCACGTAGAGTATCAAGAAACAAGAAAAAAGAACAGGAAGAATCATGTTGGCGTCGACGTTGAATCTAATGAACCTGGCAGAACAACCGGCCCAATATTGATGCTCAAATTAAGACATCATTTTGACTTTATAATATTTTCCTTCGCCTTCCACGTCGGCACCAACGCCTCCTCCGACACCTGAAAGATTGAAAATTCAAACTAGATTCCTGTTTACTCAATTACCAGAGGTGTTCTTGACTTCGTAAAATCATTCACACTGCCTAGTCCAATCTCAAGTCTAACGCTCTATTAGACTCAAGTACGATTCTCGTAGACAAATTCAAAGACAGCTCTTTTTTTCTCATATCAAACTATCAGTGTTGCTTCTACTTGTATTTGGTAAACCATTGGAGATTCCAAGGAATCCAGTTACCCTGTTTATAGCTGAAATGTACCGTCAGCTGTCGGACTACATGTATTAACAAAAATCCCGACAACCCTGGAGGAGTTTCTCGTTAAAAAAATCATTTTAGACAACCCAGCCAACTCTCAACTCTTTTTGATTCATTGATAAAATGACAGAGAGAGAGTTCAGTTCACTCTCCATCCCGTTTTTATCCCCTTACTCACACTAAAGGAAAAATAAGAAGTCCAGTACCACCACAAATAGATAAGAGAGGATCTATTTTTGGTACCACACAAGACCCAGGTTCGCATAGAGTCACACCAAGATCTTTGGACACTGCCAACATTTTTCCAACTTCAGAGTAACAACACCGGAAAATGTTGTCTACTTGTATAGGGAAGGATTTTTCAAGAATGTTGTTTAGGCCTACATGTTAACTGAATTTGTTGGCCAGTGTATGCAAGGTCAAAAGATTGTGTTGCTCAAGAAAGTTGTAGAAATGTTGGGAAATGTTGGAAAAGTTCCCATGCAGCTTAACTGCAATATAGCAATGAGTGCAGATGCTGGATCTTTGAGATTGGTCAACATTCTCTGAACCGGAGGCTAAAACCTTCAGTTAGATCGACGTATAGTGCTCTAACTTTTAAAATCTTTCATACGATACTGACCTCCCATTCCAACGGACACCTGTGGCCTTTGACCACCTGGAATAAAATGGAAGTTGTCATTATTCACTGTTGTCCATTGGTGGTGGGCATTACAATACCAGCTACCAGAATCAATCGTCCATCATGGACGATTGATATGACCCACCAGCGATGTACCGGTACATATCAGTCAAAGATTTCAGGTATATACATGTAGATGCGCCCATGGACTGTGCTCATTCTGACACCTAAAAACCTTTATGCATGATGATATACTAACCTCCCACTGAGATGCCTACACCGTCGCCTGGAACAGGATGACAAAAAAATGAAACATGTATATGTACATGTACAGTACATACTCTCTATCCGGAACTTTAAGACCAGACAGTGAGGAACTTCTAGGCCCGCCCAAATGGCATTCACCCTGGTAAAAAGCCTATTGTACAATTTGGTCAATCAACCCCAAGCTCTACTCGACGGCGCTGAAGTGAATTGTTGATGAACATGAATTGACTGGCTGGGGCGGAGCTTCCGGATAGAGAGTATGTCTTGTCGTTCATCATATCTGTCTGCACAATTACATGTATCCTAAGTCTTACTAGTCCCTGTTAAATGTGCGTAGGGATGTATCAAATTGCCACAACAATGCCATGGTAAAAGTACTACCCCTTCCAGAAAAAAACTATTTTGAAGTTACATGAAAATGAAAAGTGCGAATGGCTGCCCTATGAGTACGTTTCCATCAGAAAACCGTCCTGAAAGATTCGTGTCCCACTCACCTCCGGTTGCACCACCAAAACTCAGACCTCCGTGAGGACGGTAGTTGGCGTCTTCAAGAAGGGCATCATCCCTGAAAAACTTGTTGTAACCCCGGATTGGACTCGGAGGTTGTGGCCCGTAGCCCTGCCTGTTTGGTGGTCGAATATAACCGCCGCGTCCCTGTTGGTAACCTCCTCCTATTGGTACCAAGAAAATTATAAACATTATTTGAATGATGTCATCATTAATCATTGCACAATCGTTGGTGACGAGGATGATTAAGAGTGCATCCTTGTTTACCTCCAATCGCCTGATATTGTCTCCTAAGCTCTAAAAATTGCGTTATCACTGGATTCGAAACATCAGAAATCACTGTCAAAGCCACACCGCAGAATTCAATTCAGAAGTGCTTACATGTACGTTCGCCGACGTTAGTGCAGTAAAAATGTAATATGCTGTAGCTGAATACATTGCGCTCTGCCTGTAGTGTTTTCAATGTGTGCTGAAAATTAGGCCTTGACCACACCGTAAAATTCAATACTGAGGGGTTTTAACACAGATGACACTTTTTTCTTTCCAGGTACTGCTTTTATTTCAAATACAGGTTTGCGAATGATTGAGGTGGAAAAGATGGGTGCTACATCTTGACGGGGAATGGCGAAGCCAATAAAAGGATATCAGAGTGGAAGAACATGAGGAGTCAAAGATTTGATTCCATCCACTTACTAATTTTCTTTACAGTATTCTCTCTGAAGACCATTACATGTCTTTTAGTTTCATTCAGTTTTTAAACTGAACACTGACCGACATGACAAAAAAATCATAAATACAGTGTATACCACCAAAAACTGCTTCGCTTAACTAATGGTCCGTGTCAAATTATGAAGGACATGTGTTTCGACAGATAGACTGTGACTCACCGTAAAATCGTTGATAGGGGTTAAAGAAGGGTGGACGTGCGACCACAGTGGTTGCCCAGACCACTACCAATAGGGCTACAACTTCGATTTTGGCCATTTTCAGCTCCTAGACTCAAAGAAAACACGTTTTTTAGCAGTCATAATATGAAACCCTGACGAACAATTTGCTAAACTGTACATGTACATGTACTTGTAGAATTTGTTGACTTTTAAGCTAGCCTATCAGCTTCTTATTATCATTCATGGGCACACTTGTTGATGCCCAAGTTGATTAAAATTACACTGGTATTTGCACAATGAAATGAATAACTTTACATATACATTCTGAATGAATATGCTAATAGAACTTTATGTATGGACTGCCTGTGACAATTGAAAACAATCATTCATAGAAAAATACAAAGACAGGCACAGACTGAGAGTGGCAACTACTTATCCCTCTGAGTTGGTTTGGGGATTCGCTGGGAATGAAATTTCATCACATGAGAAATAAATCTTCAGTTCTTTTTTTAACCTCCCTGATGCTGGAGTGAACATTAATGCATGCACTAGATCAGCCTCAAGATACATGTACTTTTTCCAACACCTTGTTTCTATTAACGTGCTAGAAACTACCCTCATAAGCCTTGGCACTAAAGAGGTACTGAGGGCATTTAAGGATGAGGGAAGGACGTTGCCTACCCCATGCAGGATGCGACAATGTCTCTTATGTCTACAAAAATATGCAAGAAGTTTTTTTACAAGACTCAATGTATGCATTGAGAATGTATCCGTATCAATAATGCAGTAAGGAACTTGTATTTTGCAATCTTCGAAGATGGCCTTCACACTAGGAAAATTGCAGATTCAATAATGTCCTTCGCAAGAATAGATAAACAGGTCATTTTTTAAAAGTCTCCATAATATAAGCACGTACAATTTCAAGTTATGTACATGTACATGTACTTGTATGAACTTCTATCTGTATTAGTACCAAGAGATACGGACTTTTTATTTGGCGTTGGGAAGAATATTGATTCAATCCAATATATTGCAATAACGCACAATTTGAAACTGGACGGACACTGTTAGAAATTAGTAACTGTTAGTAATTTTACAGAAATTGCCTGCAGCAGAGTCCCCAGCACTTTCTGTAAATTTACATGTGGTATGATTCATGTTTTCCTGTATTGGTTGGACATCCCATTATGATGCCTTCTGAGAGCAGTATGAAAATATAATTTGGTCAGCCTCCAGTCAAGTCTCTGTTAACATTTAGATCCAGTCCTGGGGACTCTGCTGCACAGATTTCTGTAAAATCCTCTGTTATTTCTAACAGTGGACGTACATGTAGTCTACCCCGTTAGGGTTTTTAACCCCCCCCCCAAAAAAAATCGCCAAGAAGGTTAAAGAATGAAAATAAAAGAAGAATCGAATGAGACTTTCGGTTGAGCAGAAAGCTACGATGTAGAACAGCCAATCAAGCGGCCGTTTTGATGGACCCGAATTCGTCCCAAGCATCGACTAAGGATCTTGTCTATACAAAACATGAGCAGACAAAAATAATGAAACAAAAGTAAACATTACTGCAAGCAGATGAATACCAGAGTGTATCTGTATTTCTATCAAACTTTTAAAAAACGTTGAAATTAGTATGTATATATTTGTATTTATATCAGGATCGGATAAAAAAGTTGGTTTACCTTATTTTATACTGCGTGTCACCTCCGCCGGCGATGTCGACCTGGATGAATGTGATGGCGACAGATTAAAGTGGCATTCGCTGTTGGGGAGTGACAGAGAATTTATAGCATGAACCTTCCATCATTCATCCAGGACGACACCTGCATACATATGACTTTTTAATGCATAATTTATTCTTACACGACCGCACTTTAGAATACAGAATTACGCCTCATAATGTACTATATTGTTTACCAAAAAACAAATACATGTATGTCTAATAAAGGATGCCTTTGCTCATGAACCTTCTATTAGGCCTACATGTATTCATCCAGGATGGCACTTTTCAATGCATCATTTATTCTTCCGATTGCACTTTTCAATAGACCTGAATTAAACCTAATACAATAACCTAGCCTACATTTGTTCAGCAAAGGATATACTTTTATGGTCCCTACATTGTCATGTAGGGACCTTGATATCACTGGGTATGTAGGAAATTTTTCTTTCTTTCTTCTTCCACGCTCAATTGGCACACGATTCCAAGAAATCTACTCAGTGACCTCAAAATCAAGCAGTACCGGTACCATCATATAGATCGAATTTTACTTCAGTTCTGAAAGGTTATGTACTTATGACCTTTTCAATGACTTTGAAGCAATTTTTGGTCAAATATTGCACGTTTTGCTCGTCTGAGAGTCAGTCGCACACACTCCCCCATTTCTAACTCAGTAAACAGAACCATGTGCTTGATACAGTCACATCAATGTGGCAAAATCAGAATTTTAGGTCTGCTTTAGGTACTCCCTGACGTCACTACCGGTATGGCTCTTCCGTCTTGGGTGGGGAGGCGGGTATAATCTATTTTTAGACGGTGAACACACGTTCTTTGTTTACAATTTGGACGAATTCAGGCGGCAACTGATTCATGACCAAATTGATTAGCCAGCCACTTATAATTACCAAATTTGCCACCTGGGGCCTGTTTCATAAAGTGACTTTAAGCTAATGGTACCTTTAACCAAATGGAGAATGCATTGAAGTTAATGGTACAATTAGCTTAAAGTCACTTTATGAAACAAGCCCCTGATCTTTGCATGTGTGGATTTTGACAAGGCAATTTACTGGGTCAAGGAAGTCAGCGCCATTTTAACCCTTTGCCAACCATATACTTATTCTGCTTCATTAAATCACCAATTCATTCTCTTATTTAAAAAAAAAAGGTCAGGAAGTGTATGGCAGAAGTGTGTTGATTTGACTTTTTAAGGCATCCCGCCCGTGTCACACATTGAAACTGAACTCAATATTAACCCTTTGCCTCTCAGTTACATTGAATGTCAAGTCAATTTCACAGTAGATCTGCCCCCAGGCCAAACAGAGCAAATATCTCACAATTCGACATCTCCACTCAGTCATCTTTGATGTACCGGTAAAGCAAATGCCACCCTTTCACTAAGCTAGTGAACCTTCCGTTCCATTTTCCTGTGTAGGGACCATCAAATTTACTGTCAAGCAAATTTCACAGTTCAAGTTCAAGAATGTTTTTAGCCAACACTCTTCTGTAGACCCCCCCCCCCCAAAGATGAACGCATCAAGGCTGTGTAATCTATGCCGGCGAGCGGAAAAAGACTAATAGTGTTCCGTTAAAATTCAATGCATGTAATATGGAAAAGGGGACTAAGGCCTTTGATATTTTTGCCAGAAGTTGATAATATACTATTTTTTTCTTGAAAGATAGAGTTGCATTAAATTCACAAATTGACCACATGGTTTCCCAGCCAGCAAAACGGAAGGGGAGGGGGCAAATGTCATCCGGGACCAACATCGGACCCGCCTAGAATAATAATTAAAGCTTCGTTCCTGCAAAAAAATTCCTCTGCCCAGAAATGGCATTATACTGAAATCAAGTTTACATAGAAAGAAAATATGAGGCCTTTAGTATATTTACCAGAACATCAACATCAACGTACAAACCGTACGCTGGAGGGGGGGGGGGGTTAAAAGGCTGCATACGCTTTTACAAAATGGAAAAATGTTGATTTGTAATTGTGAACGGCACGAAATCCATAGGCAACTGAAAGAAACCTCGTCAAGTGTTCGAAAAGCGCCGCTGTGAATCACCGACTTCAGCATTTTAATCTGACAGAGATCGTGATATTTCCAAGTCCATTTCTTTCAAACCCCTGACTGAATGTCTTTATAATCTATTTGACTGTAATCCAGAAAGAATACACTTGCAGTCATATCAAATTTGTTCGGTAGTTTTTTTCCTGTTAGGAGATATTTACTTAACACATCAGGCACCATAGCCGCCTTGGCGGGAAAATGACCTTTTGGCGGGAAAACTGGAGATGCGTCACCAATGTATGTGCCTGGGTCATCAAGTGAGCACTAGATGGCGACACTACTGTACAGAGTTTTCAATAGGCCTACCAACAATAGCACGAAGGGTTTCTTTGCACAGTGTATCAATAAATGTCAAGAGGAATATCATTCTACAGGGTGTATCAACAACAAATACACAGGGTGTAACAGTGACAAAGACATAGAATGCTGTTTTACATCAGAATTTTTTGAACACAAATCTCTTGTTTGAAATCAACATATATTTGTACACTTTTCGGAGGGGGTGAGGGGAGTCTGAAAAGGTGTACAGTACTCTGTGTAGGCCTACACTTGTGAAAATGTTGACAATCGCGAACGGCCCCTAATACACCCATCATTTTCTTGGAAAAGTTTCATATTAAATTCATAACTGAATATGTGGTTTTCCAGCTAGCAAACCGGGGAGGGGGGCGTCAAAATGACATATTTTCAGCCGGAGCCGATTTCGGACCCTCCTTGAATATTAACTGGGGCTTTGTTCAAGCCAAAATGCTGCCCAGAATGCCTTCTTTATATATTGTGAATAAAATGCTTTCATAGCTTTATGACTGCAGCTGTTGATCTGGGAGGGCGGGAAAATAGAAGAGATAAATGAAATGGTCCATGGACCATGTGCTCACCTGGGTGAATGTACCAGACGAACAAATGACGAATGTTAAATCGCAATGTTCCCAGGCAAGCATTGAGTTCCAGGTACAGAGGGTACCCAGACACCAGATCACACCAAGTTAGAAGCTACTAGGTCAAATAGCCACGATACGTGCGACCAAATGACAAAATTTTGAATTTGACCTCTGTGGCCTTGAAAAGTAGGTCAAATCAAAACCCCATTACATGTCATGTACCAATGATGAAAATTTGGAGGCAATCCAGATGTTGGTTTAGGAATTATTAGAATTTGAGTTTTCGTTTTTGCCACCTGGTGGCCAAGTTAATAACTGAATCGGACCGAAACTTGGTGTCATAGGTCAACTGACACAGGTTTCAGGTCAATAGCCCTAGCAGTTACGAAACCTGCTACCAAACGGCAAAATTTTGAACTTTGACCTATGTGACCTTGAAAAGTAGGTCAAATCACAAACCCGTTACATATGTCATGTATCCTCATTAGATACACCTATGATAAAAATTTGGAGATGATCCAGTCATTAGTTCAGGAGTTATTGAACTTTTTGTGTTTCGGGTTTTAGCCACCTGGTGGCCAAGCCAGGAGTCGAATTGGACTGAAACTTGGTGTCATAAGTCATATGAGATAGGGGTATATATGTACCAACTTTCAGGTCAATAGCCCCAGTGGTTACGAAACGTGCCACCAAAAGGCAAAATTCTGAACTTTGATCTGGGCGACCTTGAAAAGTAGGTCAAATCAAAAACCCGTTATATATTTTATGTATCCTCATTAGTACACTACTATGATAAAAATTTGGAGACGATCCATTCATTAGTTCAGGAGTTATTGCACTTTTTGTGTTTTTGGTTTTAGCCACCTGGTGGCCAAGCCAAGGATCGAATCGGACCGAAACTTGGTGTCATAGGTCATATGACCTAGGGGTATATATGTACCAAGTGTCAGATCAATACCTCCAGCGGTTACAAAACGTGCCCTGCTAACGGACGACAGACGATGGCGGACGCTGCACCATCGTAAGAGCTCACCACAGGTGAGCTAAAAACGGGCAAAATAAGTGTTGCTTCTCGAACAGAATTGACAAGGCATGCTGCCTTGCATCAAAATCTTGTTAGAACATGAAATTAAAATTTTATTGTGTGTACATCAACTAAACTTCGTGTACTCATTAATTTTGGCATACATCAGAAACAAGACTTTAGGCAATGAACTTGAAGGAAGCCTTGAAAATTCGTGGCAGAAATTAGATCATCTGTTGATGAATGCCTTTTTCTATCCGGTAATGAAAGAATACGATGGCATGAAAAAGGGAAAACACGTGCTAAAAGTTTCTTCCTTTTTTCATCTACATGTATTCCCCAATAGTCTACCTAACCTATGATTGGAAGCACTGAGCATTTACATGTACCTGTAGATGTGACAAAGTAGGCCTACATAAAAGCAACAAGCCTAACGGCAGTAATGGTTCGTTGGTGTTAGGCCTGGGGGCATTGTGAATACTAGTATCAGTCAGCGCCACTCTCGATAGCGAGAGGAACCAGGCCAGAACCAAGAACACAAAGGTGCAATAACTCCTAAAACTAATGACTGGATCATCTCCAAATGTTTATCATAGATGTATCTAATTAGGATATATAACGGGTTTTTGATTTGACCTTCTTTTCAAGGTCACAGAGGTCAAAGTTCTATACAAACGCAACGAACCTGCCACAATCCGTCATTATTTCACGGAGCGACTTCATATCTTGCAAAGACATGTATTAGATGGGTACCTTCAAAAACACCGAGTTTCGGCCCGATCGAACGTCCAAAATGGCCGCCAGGTGGTATAACCTGAAAATCATCTACATGTAAGTGCTATAACTCAAGAATGGCATGACCCAGAGTGCTCAAACTTGATATATCCCTCCCTCTAGATGACCTTTACGTGCACGTCAAATTTCGGCCTGAATTGACTTCCAATATGGCCGCCAGGTGGCGTAATCCGAAAATCATTAAAATGCTATAACTCAAGAACCACGTGATACCGAGTGTTCAACTTTGATATGTGGCTCCCTCTAAATGACGTGTAGGTGCACGTGGACCATTTTATTTGTTTGCCTCCAACAGGTTGCCTTATAAACATCCGACTTGAACCTTACCAGTATTTTCTAGGCCTACCTGCATTTAAATCTATCATGGATATTGGAGTTAATATGATATTAATAACCAGCTGCATATTGGCTAATGAATATGAATGATGTTCTTGCACTTTGCGAGCAGTGCGGAGTGTAGCAACCAGGTGCGGTGACATCAATAGGACGAGAGAGGTTGGACGAGTAGAGACCCCGAGGAATACAGCATAAGGTAAGTGTCAGGAAGGAAGTTCTACTTTGACCATTCTCGCCTGTAATACATGTATTTAAGGAAAAAAGATGGCAGGCGAACAAAATTAATAAGAAATTAATGCGTTTTTAAGTTGGTAAGTTTGCAATGAACATCTTTTTCAATGTTCCTCATCTGTTTCTAACTAATGTTTCTAACTAATGCGTATAAACCCTTGCCATCTATGACACTAGCCTAATCGTCATGACCTAATAGCCTAATGCCATTTAGCCTAATAGCCTAATGCCATTTATTGAATCGTGAAGAGTGATTTGTAATGTACCTGTATAAACCTTGGCTTCCGACGATATCTTGCCTGCTCTTCCCCGTTGTCGCCAGGTTTAGAGGTTCGAGGCTGGTTCATGTATCGCTTCACTCATTTTTTCCCTACCCACAACAGTATTTTTTCAGTTTGTCGCTATTGTATCACCTGCTGTTCATCACATTTTTAATGGATCACTCCAGTTTCCCGCCTGGTTATCTTTCAGGAGCTGAAGATGGGGATGCTGGGAGTGGTGTCTTTGTTCGTCATTATCATTTGTGTAGCAACTTTAGATGCACGTCCTATTATGCGCAGTGACCACAAGGCCCGCCGAGGTATATAGAATATATACAAAAAATCTTATTTTTTTTCATGTTTTACTCTAACGGTTTGTGATTTGCCAAAGAAGGCTAGCTACTTTTGTCAGCCGGTTGAGCTGCTGCTGTTCCATTGCTGCGGACACCGTTTAGTCCAATATTTCGGAATTCTAAAACAATCATAATCATACTGTAAAAGGAAATGGATAAAATAATTTAGTGTGTAAAGCAGCGTGTATACTGCAACATTTCCCAACATTTGAACAACATTCCTGAGCAACATGAATTTTGATCCTGTGTACACTGGCCGAAAGAATTAATTACGGCAACATTTTAACAACATGGAAAACTCTTTTACCGTACGCGTGACAACATTAGTCAAATAAGATGTTGTTATTCTGAATTTTGGAAAAATGTTGCCAGTGTACACAGACCTTTATGCAGTACGTCGTCGAACCTTCAGCATCAACATTAAGAATCTCGGCGAATTTCCAACCGGGGTGTGTGACAAAGTCGCGAGACTTGGAGGGTCGCGGCAGATCTGTCCGTATCGTTAACTCAAGGCAAGTTCGGTTGACTGTGCCTCCCACCGCATTTACATCCAGTAAAAACTCCCGGCATCGGTCCTTCACTGTAATGCCGAGCGAACGCTGGTGAACCAAGAATCAATGTCTGTTACAGAAGATCGTGTTAGTAGGCAGGATGGCCTTGATAACGATTTAGATGAACAATCTAAACGTTATTTTGAAAGAAGAAGTGGTCACGGCGGTGGTAGCGTTCGACGGAGGGGGCCAGCCAGAAGGCACATCAGACCACCGCACCATTTTCACCATGGACATAATTTGAACCATGTCCATTTTCATTCCCACGGACACTTGAAAGTCAACGGACCAGGTATTTTCTGAAGCCCCGCTTTTTATTCGCTTTTGTGAGATTTGCATTCACTTCTTTTCAGTTGTTCACCTGGGCCCATATTCATAAACAGACATGTACTTAAGTCAAGATATAATACTAATCTTTTGTGTTAAACAAGAGATAAGTGTCACACTTAGACTTAAGTAGTTTTATGAATGTGGGCCCTGGGTCCATATTCATGAACATACTTAAAGGAGCTGGACGTCCAAGTTGTAAACACTCACTCACTGGTTCTCTATCCACGCGACGCCTGCGGTGCTGCCACCTATTGTCGGTGATATGTACTGACGTGAATATCGTGAGTGAGTTGCATCGGACCGGGAACCAGTCTAACGATCACGGGGCGCTACTGGTGCTGCCACCTGCACGAAGGAATAAAACTAGTTTGCCGACCATGTTTGTAAACAAACCAGCTTGTTTACAACTTCGGCGTCTAACTCCTTTAAGCCAAAAGTGTGATACTTGTCTTCTGTGTTTAACAAAGGTAGTGTGACACTTACATGTAGACTTAAGTAGTTAAATGAATATGGGCCCTGAAGACAAAACACATCTCAATTGAAGTGATCATGCCATAGGTTTCAGACTAGCTGTGAAACATTCAATATTCGTTATTGTGTATTGCTTTACCATAACGAAGTGACACATAAATGAGACACATTTCTTGTGAAGAATGACTGCTGCTACTGTTCAGTTTTTAAGAGCAAACTCTTCAAGTTTAAATGTCGTTCGTGGCAAAGTGATGTTTCAGAAAAGAAGGCATCATTCGCAGAAGAAAGAGCCATCATTTTTTAGCGAAAAAGTGCAAAAGGAAAACCAAATTCGCAGTTAATTCGTATGCAACCAACGGTCTAGCCAGTCCTCTAAGATGGCCACAAGGTAGCCATATTGGAAGAGTGTCGTAATTGTGACCGTTTTCTGACAGCATACTGCATGCGATTTGTCGTGGGACCGGTCATATTAGGGAATTTAAGAAATCAAACGATAAACGTTAACTTTACGACAACGTTATTATTAGTACCGAAAATGCAATATATAATCTGGTGAATTCGCAGTATGAAAAATAACGTTGTCGTAAAGTTAACGTTTATCGTTTGACTTCTTAAACTCACTAATGATGTCCTCATCACGACCAGAAAGTGGGTAAATTGAAATTAGTAAGATCTGTCTACGTTATTTTCAGGTGACGGAGTGGGCATCTCAGTTGGAGGTGAGTTTCGTCGGACAAAAAACAACATTTTTTTCTCAACAGTTAAGATATTTTAAGGAGAGTTTTAAAACCAATAACTGCACATGAATAACATGAAATTATAATTCAAATTAAACATCCATAACATTTATTTCAGGCGGGGAACGGCCACAGGTTTCTGTTGCGATGGGAGGTCAGTACCGTTATTAAGTACCATTAGTGACATTTACTGGTAATTCGCTTACCAAGCCGTCGAAAGCAATTTAAAACATTCTTCGTTGACTTTGCTTTGGTTATCGAATGTGTCGTCCCCATCACACTGGGCGGTTGTTCTAGAAGGATAAGCATGAATTTTTACAACGGCCTGGTTGGTGGGAACGACAACGTTTAGGTAGAATTCCTTTCATTGTTAAAGCTTACTCGAACATAGGCCGTTGCGAAAACTCAAATTACCATTGACGAAAACATTTGTCACCACTCACATCATTTTCAGCAGGACGAATGGTACGTTACTCATCTGGGCTGAAAGATAATAGTTTTTGTTTTGTTTTTCTCTTGGGACGTTTTATTGTTATTTACTTATTTTTTTATTTTTATTTTATTTTTTATTATTATTTTATTATTATTATTCTTTTTATTATTATTTATTATTATTATTCATGTACACAATGTACAGAATAAAAAGAAAAGGTTGATAATTGGTCACAATACTCAAACTATCATGGATTGTGAAATCAACAATGTACACAACATCCTCTACTGTCATTGATCCACTGTTTTTCATGCTTTGGTGAAGACATCGTTTTACATTTCAACATTCCCATACATCTACATTTCATAATCTTAATCGCATGTTCATTTTGTGCATGGGACCTACAAGAGTTAACTACAATATACATATACATAGAACTACAAGTTTAAGTAGTTTAGTACCATCTCATTGAGATGTTTTTAAAACATCTCCCGAGATGTTTTATTTAACATCTCAATGAGATTTTTATAAAACATCATAATCTGAAAAGTGTGGATCTCGAACTCATGTTTTTTATGTGTTTTACTGCATTCTCTAGCAGAGAATGACATGACTAGTATGTTACGCGAAGTGAATCATAAATGGGAATTATGGACAATTAAATCATCGAATTTATGTCCAGACAACAATTCGTTGGCTCTAACCCATCACATCACAGGAATTATTGTCAGTCATAAAACATTTTAGTGACTGTCAATAAATGGGAATTAATGACAGTCATATATTCGAATTAATGTCTGGACACAAATTCGAACACATGTATATGACAGTCGGTAATTTTCATTCTATGGTTCACTTCGCCAACTCTAATTGGTAAGATCCACTGAAGTGTCTTGATGAATTCAAATACTGTATGACTGTCAATAATTCCCATTTAACGACAATCACTTAACATTTTATGACTGACAATAATTCATTTGATGTGATTTGTTGGATCCAACGAATTAGTGTCTAGACATAAATTCGAATATATGACTGTCAGTAATTCCCATTTATGATTCACTTCGCCTGCCATAGACGAGTGCCATGATTTTTACCCTGAGAAGTCGACATGTAGTTGTGCAAAAGTGGAGGAGGCTTAAAACTGATATCTTGCTTTTCAGGAGTTGGAGGTGGTGTTGCTGCCAATGTGGTAGGAGAGGGGAAATACTACAAAATCCATATGCGGTCCTAATCAGATACAGGCACACAACCAGAACATGGGAGGTCTTACATATATGACACCTAGTCAACTTTCATTGAGTTATTGTACAATTGTTATTTGTATCTCGAAAATGTTTCCTCTTTAAAATAATCAAATCTCAAAAACACCCAGATGAGTAACGTATGCTGTCATGTTGACGAATGTCTTCGTCATTGCTATGTAAAGTCTTTTCATGAAACAGAATTTATCACGTTGAAATTTATCAAATCTAGATTTATATAGTCACGTGCATTTTTCCTAATGTAATTGAATTTATGACGGAAACTATAGCTTTGACAAGCAAATATCTTGTAATGGTCCGTCAATAGAACATTCTTACATTATTCAACTGGGTGAAATAGGCCTATATTCCTGAATCAGGTACATTGTGGGAACAAAATGCCATAAACATATCCATATTTGTGATGTACATGTAGCTACAGAATGGAAAAAATAATGTAGTGGTAAATTGTGCTTCCGAAAACTTTTGTTGCCTTTTAAATACAGTGTATTAAGAGAGACTAGTTGTGTATTCACTGCTATGGGACCGTGTTTTTGGACCACAACGACACTGCGATACACGTGTGCAGTGAACCTCACATTGCTGACACCTCAGCCAGAGGACACCCCTCTGTTATGGGCACCGGAGTTCACTTCAAATTGGTGATATTTATCCACGTTGACATCTATAATCACGGACGACAATCGTCATCCAAAATATGTTCGTAATAGAGTGGTCCTACTCCATTTCTCAGTGGTTCTCTCTATATAACGGGATCATGGTGTAATCACTTTTTTTCATTGGTTTTTCAGCTGTCGGCGGGGGTGTAAGAGCGATGGTTGAAGGTGAAGGAAGTTACTATCGTATCGTTGTTGTAACTTAAATAGTTCNCTAAAGATGATTTCATATTTTTTATTTTGGCATTTCGTATAAAGTTGCATGTAGTTACAGTCATTCTATAAATCACCAACAAAGGCTTATTTTTGTACTTCAACGATATGAACTCCCCCACGCAATGGGCATTACGATGAAGGTGGTAAACACTGCGTCGTAATCGTAGTGTGAGAAGGCAAGGCCCAATGAGAATACAACGTAGGATCGGCCTGGACGACGAGGATGCAGTTTCTTTTTGTTCATGCTTGTGTGTGATCGTCCAAGTGTTTTTCGAATCGCTAATCAGAATGAAGTCATGTACATGTACATTGTATATTGGTATAAACTGAAGTTGCAGGTTAATGATTAGGGTCAGTGTCAGTGTATAATGGTGAAGTGAACTGTATCGCAAATACTATTGCATGCAGGGTACCCTGCAACCTGCATTTTATACAACGGGTTGATGACGGGTATCTGTCTCTATAATGGTTCTGTCAACATTATCATCAGGTGTGTGATTTCATGTGAAAATCTGACTACCGTAACTTCGTCTCTTAGAGACCACGGGCCCAGTCTCATTTTCCTATCATTACGCCTGCTGTATTGAATTACATGTGTTCTGAGATTCATCCATCATTGGTTGGCTTTTATGAATGTCATTGTGTTGCTTGGAGGGAAGGATCCTGCATATTGGTCTGCGACCTCTTAGAGATGAAGTTACCGTATGTACCAAACACGTCTCTGGCAGCTATAACATTATTCTATACATGTAGGCTACATGTATGTAATAGTGGTGAGCTGCATCAGGGGGTTGACATGTGCATTTAAAGGTGGATTGTATAAATATTGCATTATGGAAATTGTCAATATGCATACTATAATTATATTACACTTAATGAAATACATGAAATTACATATGATACAAAAAAATTCGTCTTATTCATTTATTTAATTAAACAGGTGTCACATTAGGATACACAGGGGTTGATCTGTCAAGAGAAACTTGGTTTAATTTAAAGTTTCCCGACCCTAAGTTACAATTGAAGGGGCTAGAACACAAAGGGCCGTATGCACCAACGAAGATTATCTTGAACTCAGGTTGAGCCGCAGCTTTTCAGTTGTTCAAATTTGCCAAGGCATGATGTGACAATGGAAAAGTTGAAGCTCAACCTGAGTTCAAGATAATCTTCGTTGGCGCGTACGGCCCAAAGGGCACATCTCCACTTTTTTAAATCTCAGTAGTGCATGAGTTGTGTCCTTTGCATCCTGTAAGCTGTGGATTAAAAGTGGTACACTGAATGTGCAGAGCCTATGTACATTGTAATGCATGGCATCATTCACTAGATGCTGGCACTAGCTACGACCTGATGCAACAACAAAGTGGAAAAAGTGGACATATGCCCTTTGTGCTCTAGGCCCTTCAATTTTCTCGAGATAAAAGATTTAAACTACCCAAAATGGGTACATCTAGTTGGAGTAGCTGCATGTATACTCTGGCAACATTTTTCCAACACTCCTGAGCAGCACGATCTCTTGACGCTGTATTAGCCTGACACTGACCAACAAATTTTAGCAACATTTTACATGTAGCAACACGTTGGAAAACTACTTATTTCCCCTGTTCATACTTGACAACATTTGTCCAACGAGGTCTGCTACTCAGAATGTTGGAAAAATATTGCCAATGTACACACAGATAGCCTAAATATACATCGGTCTAAACACAATGGGTCGTATTCATAAAGCGGTTCTATGGTTAGAACCGTCTTAGGCCGGTTCCAAGTACAGTGGTTGACGATACTTGGAACCGGCCTAAGACGGTTCTAAAGATAGAACCGCTTTATGAATACGACCCAATGGGTCGTATTCATAAAGCGGTTCTATGGTTAGAACCGTTTTAGGCCGGTTCCAAGTACAGTGTTTGACGATACCTGGAACCGGCCTAAGACGGTTCTAAAGATAGGACCGCTTTATGAATATGACCCAATATGCCTATTGGTGCAGTTGGCCATATCGTGTCGGTCATTCATTGGACTTTCCCCATAAAAAATAACAGACAACATTTTTAAATTATCTTTTGCCTAGTTCCAAGTTTTATCAAATATCAATAGGACACACGAACGAGCTTGAATTGCAATGCCCAGTACTTGTAGATCCATGTAATAAGGTGTTTGAACAATACTTTGGCCTAATGTATAAAAAAACGACCCAGACAAAGAGTGACCAAATCGTCACACTCTGTGCGCGTGACGATCACTCCTGACCTGGAAGAAAACACGTCTTAACCGAAAGAAACTCTTCTCAACTGTCAGTTCCTTAGGATATTCACGACCCAGACCAACAGTGGCTGATGTGAGTGTGACGACCACTCTTGATCTCGAAGAAGACACGTCTTAATCGAAAGAAACTCTTCTCAACTGTCAGTTCCTAAGGATATTCACGACCCAGACCAACAGTGGCTGTGAGTGTGACGACCACTCTTGAACTCGAAGGAGACACGTCTTAACCGAAAGAAACTCTTCTCAAAAACTGTCAATTCCTAAGGATATTCCCTTGCCTTATTCAGCTCCAGTTGACACTTACTGGCACCATGGAGTCGGCGGGTATCTACCGAACAGTTATTGTATACATTCGATTTTGTCTAAATCTTCTGACGTACATCCCATTGTTCCTCCTGCTGCGCATATCTACATTCTTCCCAAGTCTTCAAAGAAAGTTTGGCAGACAAATACACGAATTGGCGCCAGCTATATCGGAGGACGACGCTACGAATTCCATCAACAGATTGCTAACTTGGCAATCCATCCGTTGGGTCTTCAAGCAGTTGTACTATCGGTCATTCTGGCAGGTCTCCAAGGGATCAAAAGCCGTTAATTCAAACTTGCTCTCTCTCGAAGGATTAAAGGAGGTCAAACTGTTCGACTTCATGAAAAATGGACGCCCTCTTGTTCTGAACTTCGGTAGCTGCACCTGACCGCCGTGGGTGGCGCAGGCCAAAATGTTCAACGAAGTCGCTGACGCCTTCGCCGCAGTCGCGGATTTCGTTGTAATATATATCGAAGAAATGCATCCGACAGATGCATGGTCATTTGATGATAACCGCTTCAAGATTCACTCCCATAGGTCATTGGATGAGCGCCTCGTGGCGGCAGGACACACGAAAGAGCTTGGATTCCAGAGTCCAGTACTTGTCGATCCAATGGATAATAATTGTTCCCGCGCTTACGACCCACTTCCAGAGAGGTTGTTCATTTTGAAGGACGGCTACTGTGTGTATAAGGGTGACCGCGGCCCGGACGGTTATCATATCCGTGAAGTTGAAAACTGGTTGGCGAAATATACTGGAAAAATCTAAACGTTGGCGACGCCTATTTGCACAGGGACTTGAGGCATGCATTGCAGGGGTGGTGGGCGTGTTACAGAGGTCCAATAACACACCCCCGAGTAATGCCCCGGTATACTAACGTATACCCAGTAGAAAAATAACAAGGGATACAACTTCAAACAAGACCCCATTCGGACATTTTCACTTCAACGATCTGCCGAGAAGCCAAATCTCAACCAAATTTCACAAACAAGGTACCGTTTTGAAGCTGAGAATGTATAGATTCAAAATAAACCGAAATCTATCTCAAATCTTGATGTTGTACATTGATTTGGGCACTCGAAAGTGCTAAAACCCCCCGATTTTTCCCACTGCGAATGATTTCGGCCCAGGAAATCAGGCCCCGACGATCCACAAAAGTGAAGAGATCTCCACAACCACCCGGCCGATTGGGATGAAACGCATATCAATTTCAACAGAAGAAAGATTCAAAACTAACTTACCATCACTTGAGGGAATTTAATCCTAATCCAACTGTGTTTTTGACAACTTTTCAACGAAGAGGTCGGCCAAAATGGTCAAGAAATCATTAACTGGCTGATCACGCCGGACTCAATACGATCTCGCTGCTGATTGGTCTAAAAGAATTTGAAAAATTATAATTATATTTTCGGGTATTTTTCGACCAATCAGCAGCGAGATTGCTTGCGAGTGCGCAGAGTCGTCCAGCTGATGATGTTGACATGATCTTTTGGTCGACTCTTCGTTGAAAAGTTGTCAAAAACACAGTTGGATTAGGATTAAATTCCCTCAAGTGATGGTAAGTTAGTTTTGAATCTTTCTTCTGTTGAAATTGATATGCGTTTCATCCCAATCGGCCGGGTGGTTGTGGAGATCTCTTCACTTTTGTGGATCGTCGGGGCCTGATTTCCTGGGCCGAAATCATTCGCAGTGGGAAAAATCGGGGGGTTTTAGCACTTTCGAGTGCCCAAATCAATGTACAACATCAAGATTTGAGATAGATTTCGGTTTATTTTGAATCTATACATTCTCAGCTTCAAAACGGTACCTTGTTTGTGAAATTTGGTTGAGATTTGGCTTCTCGGCAGATCGTTGAAGTGAAAATGTCCGAATGGGGTCTTGTTTGAAGTTGTATCCCTTGTTATTTTTCTACTGGGTATACGTTAGTATACCGGGGCATTACTCGGGGGTGTGTTATTGGACCTCTGTAACACGCCCACCACCCCTGCAATGCATGCCTCAAGTCCCTGTGCCTATTTGAAACGTCCGTAACATCATTTTACCTCCCCACTGTTTCGTTCCATTGCAATAGAAAGAAATCAGACGACCCAGAAATGCACCCGTGCCCAGGACGTCCCAAGATTTCCTTCACGTCCGACTTGAATTCGATTTGGGATGCAAAGGTTCCAACACTTGCCTCAGGTCTGACTTGAATTCAGTTTTGAGTGCATAGTCCCAAAACATCTTTGAGATCTAAATTGAATTTGGCTTGAAATTGACTTCTCTCAGATCCGATGCGCAGATTCAGATTCTATCAACGATGATTCTACTCTTCGAATCATCAGCAGCGCCGACTTATTACATGTAACAACCAACATTGTGTCTCGTTCTGCCTTTTTGTGAGCCGAGAAGAGATTGCCTCGTATGGAGATAGTGCCTTTTCATGGTCTGCACCATGACACTGGAACAAACACCTGAAGATATTTCCATTACAGCCCCAGCAATTCCTGACTCCAGGGGAGACTGGACAGCTACAATGTACTTGTTTTCTCGCAATCACGGACGGCAGTTTTCCCTGAATTAAATTACACGTACTCTTGTACTTAGCATTAGGCCACAACGATCCCTTAAAAGTGTCCCTGATTATAAGCTTTTGTACTCGAGATGTCAATTAAACCTTTGCGAGCTTCTAGACTATATGCTGATCACGCGAAGGGTGATGAAGAATCATAACAGTGATATGTGAACAAATTCAAACCTATTTCATCATATGTTGCTTAGCTTGTCTTGTGAATTTTGGTGAATCAATGTGTGTAGGTTGTTCTAAACATGCATGTACAGAAGATGTTGATTTGTGTAACGTTGTGTATTTAGCATCATCATCATCATGAATATTAGTTCAACTGTAAATTTTTCGAAAACGATGACGACGGTGGTGGTGGTGGTGGTGGTGATGATGATGATGATGATGATGATGATGATGGTGTATTCAGCCTTGACATGTTATAGTAGTACGGTGAAACCTAGCAGCAGGTATTCATGGACAACGAGTACGGTAACTTACTGCCTCAATAGGTGTCACTAGTGGTTAAAACTATTGAATTGAAATGAACATCAGGTCCTGATTAATTTCTCACATAAAAGGCGTCCATCGTATAGGACCTGATTACGATGTGCTGCCCTCTATCGTAGTTATGATCCTTCCATTGCTTGCTTCTATTAAATGTGTGTACTATCTGGGTTTATTTCTACATGACAGATAAGTCCAAAGTCAACATGGCGAAATCTCGAATTTTACCGAAATGTTCCCAGCTTTTCCTCCGCACATTTTACTGAAGCAAGCCAGATGAAAGTCAATTCAAAAGGAATCATCATCAGTAAGGGAGAAAGATATAAAAGTGGAAAATAAGAAGTGGGAAATTTTGCACTTTTGCGCGAATTGTTCAATTTCTGAAACTGGGGTAAATTTTTTTCCCGTTTTGAGAAATATCGCCCGAAAAAAAGACAAAATGTCATGTCATTTTAAGAATATTTCTCAGAATGGGACAAAATTCTTTCCCAATTTGAGAAACTGAAAAATTCGCCAAAAAGTGCCAAAATTTCCCCCTTCTATCTTATTTTCCACTTTTATTTGTCACTCCCTTGAGTGTGAACCCAATGACTGCCAGATTCAACGGCAAGAAACGGACCTCTGTTTTTCGTGTCAGTTCAAAATCAAGTCTCATCAGGCACCTGATGTTTATCTAACATTTATATTCCACCTCTGTACGCATGATATGATCTTGGCATACGTTTATATTCATTATACGATAAATTATCAATTGTACATGTAAATGAATACTCATGTATATTGAATATAAATTAAAACTCAATTAAATTATCAGTTAGTGTGCATCAGCCACATGTGGGTGTCTATGGATGAATTCGTACTAACGTAATTGGTCTGCATACTGCTTTCATTCATGCTTTTTCTGAATTGCATCCGTGGAGTTGTTGCGCACGCGCATCACGAATACACTCTCGTAAATGGAGGAGTATCGGCGATAACATCAGAGCTATTTTAGCCAATCCGTTAATATTCTGCTTATTTGCCATTGTATTAGCGATCACGTGAGACGTAAGTATTTTGTTCAGTTCAACAGGTATAATAAGTCATAAATTCATACCGCAAGTAAGTTACATGTAAGTGTAGGCATTGAAATGTCTACCGGGAGAAACTAACTAACGAAATGTCTACCGTCTGAACTTTACAATCTGAAACTCTAGAAAAGACTTTCAGTCTTTTCTAGAGTTTCAGATTGTAAAGTTCCACTTGAAAAAGACCCCGGTTGGAGTCGAAAATTCGTGAATTCTGGAGATTGACTTCTTGCTTATTATCATTTTGTGTGTCAATTTTGTGCTTTTCTGTATCTTGGCTCTACACCATCACATTCAATGTAAAAGCCATCTAAAAAACATTTAACTGCAATTTGCCGAACTCGGTCAACGCAGTACTTTTTTAAGCGGTTACATGTACGGACATTGAGAGTCTGGCCTGGCCTTCCTTGCTGATGTAAGTTTAAAATTATTACAGGCTTATGGAGAAGGCGTGGATGTTAGTTGCAGTGGTCGCACTGATATGTGTCATTGACAGTAAGTATACACTCGTGCGCATCAGGAATTTCATGTTATGGTGTGGGGATGTTGGTAGGACTATAGGTCGTGAAGTGTACATGTACATGTACATGTAGTTTGTTTTGAAACCTTACATGTACCTTCTCCCAACGATATCAGTCGGCCATGACAGGTCAGAAAGGGTAAACAAACCTCAGCCTAGCGCATTTGTATGGCTCCTGTGCTTACCGTCTGTACAATGCACTAGGCTGAGGTTTGTTTACCCCTTCTGATCTGTCATGGCCGACTGTCGCAGGATGTCTGTTGAAAATATCAAAAGCGTTACTTTCTCCCAGAGGATGCCAGAAACCTTCCACAGATGACAGACACCTTGTTAGTTTCTCCCAGACTGTAGTACCTGTAGGCCACACTATAGTACCTTCACATCTAGTATCAACGATTCGTGTTTTAGTTACACGTGCCCGCGTTTTGCAGGTTGCCGTGGTGGCATGGTCATAGGAGGCCATGGGAAAATCATGACATGGAACAGTGGAGACTTTCCTGGTTACGGTTGGCGAAGAACGCACAGTGCTGGTGGCCGGGAGTGGAGACGGGGGCGGTTCCCTCTACGAAAAGAAGCTCATGAACACCGACACCCCAGCGGGCGAGGGCCTGATTACTTTAGGAAACATGGTCGTGGAGGTCGCATAGAAAACATGAAAAACTCGAATCGTTATATTGTTGGAAGACGAGGAGGTATCCAAAATGGAGGACGAAGACGCCATGGTTTGCCAATGCATGGAAGAAGAGGACATGTAGGACGCGTTGCTCATGAAGGCAGAGGACATGTCTTTAGAAGTAAAGGAATCAGACGCGTACATCAAGGAGGGCAAGGGCATGGTGTTCACGGTGGAGCACAAGTGGGTCGGGCTGAAAAGGCACAGAGTCATTTCAGGACCGGAAAGGGAGGCCAGGGAGGAGTCGGAGGTAATGGAGGACGACGACGTGGTTCGGGATTGAGAAGAGGTGGGCCAAATCACGCAGGAACCCCAAGTGGAGCTGGCAGTGCTGTCGAAGTAAACGCATTGCGTATGTATCAAAAAGCGGTAATTCATTTGACTATAAAGCTGAAGGTTTAACGGTGCCATTGTCAGAATCACTATCAATTCTCTGCAATCATGTAACTCACAACAACTCCACTAACACTTACCCATGAGCCTCGACGGGCTCACACGTTTAGGGGCTGATAAACCGTCGTAGACATTGGGTTTGAGCAAACTAACTGATTTAGACGCCAAAGGTACATGTATGAAACCAAGTTACCCGTATGCTTTGTGACAGAACACAATTTTTAAAACAGGATTTTCGGAAATGCCTTGGTAAAAGATCAGAGAGTGCTTTCTATTTTTTTCAGACACCCTCAAGTACCCCTCTGGTCAACTCGAAATCCGCGGCGAATTCAACAGAGATATGTTCGACGGAACTTGTCCTGCTGGGACAAAAGCAGCTGGAGATAAGTGCGAGGGTAGGCTACGTGTAAAGATTGTTGTTGGATGTGCAGGGTGGCATACACACTGAAATAATCGCCGTTCCAGTAGAAAGCAGCATGGTATCATGCTTACTTCTTCATGGGCGACCCACGGTCTCTTTTGTTCTTCCTGCCCGAGAAATTCGCCTGAAGTGGGACGATGCCTTATCACGGAGGTTGAGGTCCACTGACGGACGAGAACGACTTATCAGTGTTCCTCAGATGAAGTGACAACCATAGGGCAATACTCCAACTTATTGGTAGCATCCGCGAAGTGGAGCAGAACCATTCATTCTCGGGGCGAAACGTACCACCCTTGTTGATTTCAGATGAAGTTCATTCCTTTAGGGGCTTCGGATTTTTCTCACATATGACTATGGGTCATCTTAGCACGACTGTATGCGTTAGGTTTTGTATCTCGCGACGGCCGATATAACCTTTGACCTTAACATGATCTTGTGTCAATGCATGCTCGACAAGACTGTTCAAATCTATCTTCATTTTTACTTGAATGGTCTGAGTTACCATCAGGCATTAAGACGTGGCTACACATAAAAGAATGAGTTGAAGCATGCTACATGTACCTTACCTGATGAAGGGTTAGTCACGCTATAAAACAGCACGTTGAACTTCTCAAGTGATGAAAAGTAGCCATTTTTGTCAGTAAAGGTTTCGACATAGTATCAGTCCAACCACGTTGTTACCACTGGCTAGGTTGGACAGGACACCAGTCTTATCAATGGAAAGAGTAACCTAACGCATACAGTCGTGCCTTCCAATGATGATTAATCTGGACTTGACTGTATGAATTCAATTCGTCTCTTTCAGTTACCGATACGAAAGCTTTCCTCTCATGGTGTAAGTACTACGTGTATACGTCATTCTCTATGTCATAGGCCTACGGCCAAGCCTTTCTGATTCTGTCACCAGGTACGGTACAAGCTGGTATGCCAAATGGAATGAAAGTACAACGTGTTTTATTGAACACGAGCAAAGCTTCCGTGTTAGTTTAGAACTCTTAACCGGGAGACGACGTACTTCATCTAAGCATTAAGTTTGCTTCGTTTCGACTAGTTCCCATTATTTTCATTTTGATGTTGTCTTTATTATGCTCTTTCATACCAGTAGCATCAGTCTTCGTCAAAGTCATATCGTATATTTTACGACTTCCTTCATTACAGTGAAGCCCAATGCCAAAAAGTACGGTAAGTCTACGTACTAGAAATGCTAAGTGAACTGTCCAGAAACGACATGTACATTATGGGGCTTACTTCGTTTTACTACTTCATATTGTGTTCAATATCTACACTTTTCTTTTCAGGAATCAAGTACAGCTTCGTTCCAATTGATAAAGCAGGTTAGATCTCTGGAGAGTATGGTTATGATACATATACATACATACTATCAAACATGTATACGTCAGCAGTTCACCCTGTGTATTTTTGATACTCTACCGTACATGTACAATAAAGGATTAGACTTGGTCATTCAAATTCCTTGTTCTGTCATGTCTGTAGGGCTCGAAAAATCAAAAATGTAATTTCGTTTTAATTTACTTTTAATTTCAAAGCAAGAGAAAATAACACATTTTATATAAATGGCGTAGTGCTCAGTTGAATGCTCTCAGAAGGTCACCGGCGCTTCCAGTTCAGCACGAAATATTGAGGCCGTCATTCCGCATTAAGCAGTAATTTGAGGTCACCACTAGCCCAGTTGAGCAGTTTAGTAACCCGAGGTCATCATTCCAAGAAGAGTAGGTCCCTAATAACTTGAGGTATGTTCCCACTTAAGCACTTCCAAGTTAACAGTAACTCGAGTATTCCTGTGGACTTCACTACAGTTGAAATGATATCATTCTGGCTGAGCAGGCAGCAACCCTCGTCTCTTTCAGCAGGCCACCACTACCACTCTCACTATTCATGCTACCGGTAATGAATGTCTTCACACATTCCTTGCTTTTATCTTTTCCAGTTTCCCCTTACAATGCATTAGTTCCTCATCTCCATAAAGTGGTAGAAATGTCACTAAACCTTTATCCAGGATCTCTTCACTGCGCTGACCATCAAGATGTCTTAACTGAAATAGAATTACTTGGATGTAAGGCGACAATCAACCAGACAGCCATGGTGTTCAGACCATTAGGCCTACTATATGTAGTATTTTGGCAAACAGCAGTCGACAGACAGATGCCATCCATCTTTTCCTGTCTCCCTTATTCTAAATTCACAGGAGCAGTACCCTACGCAACAACTGATCCGTAAGCATCAAGCGGCAGAGCACAACAACTGATCTGTAAGCACCAACGGCAGTGCACAACAACTGATCTGTAAGCGCCAAACAGCAGTGCATCAAGCGGCAGTGCACAACAACTGATCTGTAAGCATCAAGCGGCAGTGCACAACAACTGATCTGTAAGCACCAAACAGCAGTGGGGTGCACAACTGATCGGAAAGCGCCATTTCTTATGAAAAAAATCTACAATGTCAATGATGACAAACCATATATCAGCTTTATTCAAACAATTGTTGGACATCGAATTTACAATGTCTCACCTGTTTTCTGATATATGCCACGAGCAACTCGATTAATACGGGATCAACATCATCCATTTCAAAAATTATCCTCCAAATGGCAGCGCCTAAAATCCGATCATCACCCAGTGCTCCCTGTGAATAACAATAAGTCTATACTAAACTTATGAGACAGGACAAAATTGGAAGGTACGGTAACTTTGAACGCAAAAAAAGGATAAAGAAGGATATTTTGCGAAGCCACACTTGATTCGGCCTTTGAGATGTAGGCCTAGAGTCTACGTTCTGAAATCAGTGGTTCTCCCGGGCCAACTCAATCGGTGCGTACCTCATCATAAGCAAATAATGCTGCTTGAAAATGATCGCCAATCTCTTTGATACTGACACGCCTTGCTGAAGTCTGTGCTGCATGCTGGAAAGAACGAAATGGTAACACCATACAATGTAACAGATGGCACTTTCCAGTAGAAATGAGAAGATTCACTTCTGGGATCTCTATCAGAAAGTGCCTGAGGAAGACCCCTCTCGGGGTCGAAAATTTGCAAAATTCGGAGACGACTTTACTTTTACTATCATTTTGTGTGTCGTGTTTTTGTGCTCTATGTTGGATATCCCTTCTCAGTTCACTATTTTTCTTACCCCCAGTCGTTTGCTTCTGTTTTCCACATCATCCCACAAAGCCTTCACCAACATGTGCTTCACAAACTTGCCCTCGTCGCCTTCTTGTTGTAATCTAACCATCAGCAGCCTGCAGGGAACGAAACTTAAAGTATCATGCTTTCGTAAGTGAGCCATTTGTTGCTGAGATCAGATCCGTTGGCAATATACATTGTATGAAAACAGAATGGACTATCTCTGATTGGAAAGAATACTTTTTCAGGATTACAAACAAATAAATTTTAAAGCCTCACAGTGTTGAATTTTACGGTATTTTCAAAGTGTTAGAAGACTGCAGGTAGAGGTCTCATAGCCTTCTGAAGGTCACCAAAATGCTTGCCAAATAGGTACTGCAAAGATTCAAGGCCTAGTTTTCAGCACGCAATGAAAAAACTGCAGACAGAGCTCCAATGCATTCAGATAGAGTACCGGTATAGTACATTTTACACTACACTAACGTCGGAGGACGTAAGCACTTTCTGAATTCAATACAGTGTGGCTTTAAAGGAATTCAGTAAGACTTTTGAAAGAAATGGACTTTGTACATGTATGCCTACAGGTGATGCTGTTTCTGGGTGAAGCAAAATGTTTTCGATGTGCCGATCTTTCAGACCCAATACCCAATGAGCAGGCTGTCATTACAAGACACACTCACCAAACATGAAGTTCCATACTGAGGTACCATGAATAGAAAGTATCAGGCAGGGCAAGAACTGAAAGATTTGAACAATATGAAATTTCAACTACCAATCCAACCCATAACTGATCAATTTCAGCAATCATTGAAACTGACGGGGGTGTTTGTTCACAGCCCCCACACTAAAGGGCTTGTAGGTGCAGCTTTTTATTGCATATTGATATGATTAACACAAAATTGGTGGCGTGAAGATCTAACTAAAGGCAGCCTTCCACCTGAAAGTTTTCTGTCGCAATTTTCCTTATGGAAACCTATGGAAAATTGTCAGACACTCTGTTGCATGATCAATTTCTGTAGCGTGGAAGAGGCCTTTAAAGATTATGTCAGCCAGTTATTTTAGTGTCCGACAGTTATTGCCTTGAATAGAACATGTTCTATTCAAGGCAATACTGTCGGACAGTACAATTCCTGAGTTCATTGTTACTAGCGCCATCTGTTGTATAGTGGCAGTATTGTTCAAGTAGCCCAATACATGCAATAGCAAGCTGCCTCTGGGATCCCTTAAAATCACTTTCATTAACAGACAGGAGTGGACCTCAGGAAAGACTTTCGAGAGATTACTTTACCTTGTGTCACTTCAAAATGGTCAACCAGTTCATCACAGCACATGTATAATTTATAACCAGCTATTCTCATTCTCTGCAGCAGAAGAACAAGAACTAGTTACAAAACGGTACACTTTAAATTCTGATAATTCTTGCTGACAGCAAAAGGGGAAATATGCAGGGACTCTGCTCTAGCAACACACTCTTACTGGTGAAGACAGAAGTGAGAAAATAAAGACAGATTGGCGGCATTTTTATGAATTTTAGCCCGGGATTTTAACTAAATCAGGAGGCCTAGTTAATAAACTTTCTTTTCCAGTACAACCCCTGAGTAGGGGCAGTCAGTAACCAATCTTCAAAGAGAGCCAGGGAACGATGACTGAGCACTAAGGAATGAAAGCGATTGCAGATTAACCCTTTTACAAAACTCCAAGAATAAAAT
>NMRB01000176.1:295041-319028 GCA_002633025.1 Notospermus geniculatus | reverse complement strand
TTTTCTAGTAGGGTCTGCGTTTTATAGTCACCAGGGTCTTCGTTTTCTAGTAGGGTCTGCGTTTTATAGTCACCAGGGTCTTCCTTTTCTAGTAGGGTCTGCGTTTTATAGTCACCAGGGTCTTCGTTTTCTAGTAGGGTCTGCGTTTTATAGTCACCAGGGTCTTCGTTTTCTAGTAGGGTCTGCGTTTTATAGTCACCAGGGTCTTCGTTTTCTAGTAGGGTCTGCGTTTTATAGTTACCAGGGTCTTTGTTTTATAGTGGGTCTAAGGTCTTAGGTCTTAGGTCTTCGTTTTATAGACACCCCTTCTCAAGGTCACAGAAGTTAACTAGCTCTAGGCTAGAATAGTGAACTTCTCATCAGAAACCATACACATATCGCACCGACATGTCCAATGTCATTCTCTTGTAAAAAAGAATTCCGCTCTGTGGGAGCTGGTTACGTAATTCGGATATCCGGTAGCCTCCCACGAAGGGTTAAACCTGCAAGGAATGTCACAATTAAGGGCCTATACGCGAGATAAAAACTGTAGCTGAATGGGGATGATCTCTTACCGTTGCCGTTGCGAAGTTCCTACCGGTACATGTACACATCAGCAATGTGTTCTTTGATAATCCATTTTTCCATCGACACAGGACTGGAGAACCCATGGTCGTCATTCTATTTTGACAACACGGGACACTGACTGTCTTATCCACATCTCGTAATTTTTTAGACGGCAGACGATTCTCGTTCACGTCAGTGCAAACACCTCTAGCAGGGGAAAACTGACACTGCACCCGAGAACATGGTCTTAGTGGCATGATGAAATGTTCTGAACCGATAAAAGCAGTAGGCCAAGTCCCAAGCATGCCGAGTGGTGAACCCGAAGTCGAAGCAGGATCATCAGTAGCCATGGACATGGTAGCAGGAGCAGCAGTTGACCTAAGGCTAAAACTAGAGGCAGATTTCAACCAGATTCGCCAACTATTGTGGCTATTGCGGACAGAATTGCGTACTGCTGTTGTCTTAAATACACAGAAATACAGTTTTGACGACAACATTGTGTCGAGATGGGAGAGTAGGAGCTTATTTCATGTGCTTATCTGCTTATTGGGATTGAATCACATCACATGTACCATGTGTACTGCACATGTACATCTGCCGTAAAGTAGAACTGACCATAAGTCGTTATTTAAGGAGAATTTTAACCAAACAATAAATATTTGTGCCCATATTCATAGTATAAACATCCGTTCGCTGTATACGGGAGCCAAAATATATTTTTCTTGTTTCAATTTCGAGTATTTTACGTTTTTCGAGTAGGTTTATGTCGCAAAATGGGGTTGTTGACCAATATGGCTGCCCCCATAAAAATGAAATCGTACTTTTATTTTCGTCCCCAAAATGAAGAAATACATGAATAAATATGTTTAAATCATGCTTGTTGACACATAAAATGTTATTTCTTCGTTCATTGTGCGTAATACCTCGAGTAGAGGCGGCATTGTCTGTTAAAAGGTACATTAGTTACATCATGTATCATTGTATGTGTGTACACACACACACACACACACACACACACATGTATGTATGTACATGCAGGGTACAGCATACCACAACCGCGTCATACCCACGCACGGGTATGGGCGGTATTTTCCGCCAAAAAGGGATAATCTCTAAGAGGGATATTCAAAGAGGGAAGTCCAAAGAGGGAATGTTGTTTCCATTAAAATTACATACACAGAGGGAAGTTCAAAGGGGGATGTTCAAACAGGGAATATTTCTATGTTGTTCCCATATTAGACATACGCAGAGGGAAGTTCAAAGAGGGGTGTTTGAAGAGGGAAGTGCAAAGAGCAGGGTTCTCCACTAGTGTAACAGAACGGGCGCAGAGCACATTCTAAAATGCAGGATTAATATCAGCGCCCGGTCTAAAAATCCGCCGCCTGGTCAGAAAAAATTGCCGCCCGGTCAAAACTATTCACTTTAAAACGCACTGAGGTTTTCCAAGCACCGACAGGAGCTAGATTTTCATTCCGAAATGCCGGGAAATCGCATTTTGGACTTCCCTCTTTGAACATCCCTCTGTGAACTTCCCTCTGTGGATGTCTAATGGAAACTACGTAGAAATATTCCCTCTTTGAATATATCCCTCTTTGAGATTACCGGTATCCCTTTTTGGCAGAAAATACCGTCATACACGGGTAGGCATGCACAAAGGTTTGTACATACATTTGACATATACATTGTACTGTTGGTTTGTAAGGAGGCTGCATGACATCGGCACGACATTCATATACACTGATAAACTTAACCCGGTACGTACATGTAGTACCGGGGACTGGTGGTAGCTTCTAGGCCAGTTGGGGGGGGGGAGGGGTGCAATTGCAGTCAGGCCTACCTCTGTGTGTATTTCAATATCTCATGACATGTTCTGTCTCCTTTCATGCGCTGTGGCTTATCATCCCTTGCAAGGAAAGAGACACACTTAACATACAGGTCTCCGTTTTGTTACTTACATTGTACGTCGTATATTTGCAGGGTTTTCTCAACAAACCAGCGTCTGTTAGCAGCAAAATCTCCTGATGTATTCCAAAAGAAAAAGGTATGGATTGGACCATCCCATTGGGATTCACTCTTCGAAAATCCCATAAAACATTCTTTTTGCAATTTAAGCCTATATATCATCTAAAAGGCTTGTATGTATGTCTGACTGACACATCTTGCAAGGAGGTGTTTCATCTTTGATTTCCCCATGTTGATCTCAAATTTCATGATGCATGTACCACTAACCTTTTCGCCTATATCATTAATTGGTCCTTATTTATCTTTATTACTATTATCATTATTAAGCAGTACCATAATCCAAAAGGCGCTTTAGAAAAACCATTTTAAAAATTCATCACCTGTAATTACATTTGTACATAATACATGTACATTAATACCCTAAGGAGGCATAAAATCAGTTCAATATATTTACAGGTGCCTTATGATCTGGTCGACTTTCCACCAGAAAAAATTAGGAATTTTAGTATTATAGCACATGTTGATCATGGAAAAAGCACACTGGCTGATCGGCTTCTTGAAATCACAGGTAGGGCATATGCCGTACGCTCTGATTATTTCTGCCATTTCTTTTCCACCTTCATTTTACCCACTGCAACAAGACTATTAAAATAGTCTTGTTGCAGTGGGTAAAATGAAGGTGGAAAACTGGTGTTAATGTGTAACCATCTTTATCATGTCTTTAGGAGACAGAGAAGGCTCTGTTCGTCACAATCCAATAACACACCTGTTCTCACGTATATTACACCTGGTCTAGTAAAGGATGAAGTTGCACACAAAGCTGCAAAGCTGCTTTGCTTGTGCAGCTCTATCTATCTGCTGGTGGAGCTTGAAAATCAACACCAAGTGAAATTGTTAGCATCTCATGTTTGACACAATCATGCCATATTGTCATTGATGCGTGGACTTTCTGCAGAAATCTCCACCCAACATGATCTATTTAAAATTTTTTAAGGCCCAGTCTTGCAGATTTCTGTTCTTCAGTTCACATGCTTTTCTATCTAATCCACAGGGACTATAACTGCTGACAAAAGAAATGCACAAGTCCTGGACAAGTTACAAGTCGAAAGGGAACGAGGGATCACTGTAAAAGCTCAGTCAGCCACTCTATTTCACAAATACAAGGGTGAAACATACATGCTGAATATCATTGATACACCTGTAAGTCGTTGCTCTCAGTTGTCCATCAAATGCAAAGTTTTTATAGAGCGATTGCCACGCTAATACAGTCTTTTCAAAACTCGGTTACTTATTATTTCAGGGTCATGTTGATTTCAATTATGAAGTCTCAAGGTCGCTGTCTGCTTGTCAGGGGGTCATCTTGCTTGTTGATGCAAATCAGGTAAGATATGACAATATAGGAAAACGTTTTTCTCAAAATCACTAAGCACTTTTGTTTTGACTAGAGTGAATAAGGTTGACTATACATGTACATGTAACGCTCCTGTAGACCAGTATGTACATTTATCTTTCAGGGGGTTCAGGCCCAGACAGTTGCAAATTTCTATCTGGCCTTTGAGGCCGAGCTTGAAATTGTACCTGTATTGAACAAGATTGACCTCAAGGGTGCAGAACCAGATGTAGTTGCCAGCCAGCTACAAAACTTATTTGACATGGATCCAAAGGATACACTGAAGATTTCATCGAAACTAGGAACTGGGGTTGAAGATGTCCTTACAGCGGTGATTGAGAGGATACCTCCGTAAGTTCTGAGAGATCAAACGAAGCCTGCTTTCATCAGAGACTGTTTGTTCATGCTCATCCTTCAATAAATCAACAAATCAATCAAGGCTGAAGGGAATTTCTCAAGCGCTTGTCACATTTCACACCTGAGGGTCAGATAGAATAGAGGCCCCAGGGAACATTTAAATGAAAAATTGTCCAAAGCTGCCCCCATCATGGCTGGCGGCCTGCAGCAGCAAGGATCTGCCTCCAACTATGGTAAGATTGAACCTTGGTACCTCCAGAAATAACCCAGAGCTTGACCTGAGAGCCTGTCTGCAAGCCTTTCTATCAGCAATGATCACTGGAATAATAAGTTGGGACTTTACAACTCCTCCTCAGTACTATAAACATCATGAAGAAAGTCGCCATGGACTGCAGATTTCCATTTCTGATTTTTCCAGGCCAATAGAAGCTAAGGAAGATAAACCATTGAAAGTTTTGTTATTTGATTCTGACTTCGATCAATTCAGAGGGGCGATAGTCAGTGTTGCTGTCAAAGATGGAGTTATCCGAAAAGGTGAGAAGAGGTGAGAGGGTGCATAAAAACCGAAGGCCTAAAGACCCAAGACATAAGACCTCCGAAAATCTACAAAACGAAGACTGAAGACCTGAGACCTGCAATTCTGAAGGGAATATCATAATGTCTTGGGTTTTTAGATTATAATAGTGGCAGGATGTAGGGCCTACAAGTTGTTGCATTCTGTACTTTACGATTCCTGCATTACAAGCCAGCCAATCGAAGCTGAAGTGAAGTACCTGACAGGACCTGTTTGAGCCTGGCAGTTACACAGCTCGTTGTACATGTACATTGTCTGCAGGAGTGATAAGCCAAGAAAGACCTATTAAAATTTTAATCATTTGCCAATTCCATATTCAGGTGATAAGATTGCTGCTGCCCATTCGAACAAATCATACGAGGTTCAGGAATTAGGCATACTTTACCCTGATTTAGTTCCCACTGGGATACTGTAAGTACCGGGTATCCGATTTGATATCTATAACCTCTACTGACAGACAGAAAAGCACAGGCAAGACAAAGAAATTTTCAAAGTACTGGTGCCATAAACAGACATTTCATCAGAGTCAATTATGCATTGGCAAAGACAGCCTTCTAGTGCAAGGCCTGTGAGATACGTTTTGTTCTAAAATCTCTTTCCACAAAAATCAGGAGTTAGAAGCATGGCAAAATCAGTTCTTGATCAGGCAAGCAACCCACTAGCTTTGATTTCATCCACATTACTGTGTTGTAGGTATCCAGGTCAAGTTGGCTACATGATTGCAGGAATGAAGACGCCAGCTGAGGCCCAGATTGGTGATACTCTGTATCACCAGGCAAACCCAGTGGAACCCCTGCCGGGATTTAAACCTGCACGACCTATGGTAAGTACAGGTATAGGTAGGCCTACCAAATATCATCGTTTGCCAGTTTTTACAGCTGTCCCATGTTCCAAGTGAACTGAATGAGACTTTGAAAAACCCACATGAATATCATGTGCATTGTGCATGCTGATTTAGCCACAAACTGTTCTGTTATTTGCTAACTCATTCATTCAATCCACTGATTTCTCAATTCCGTTGTGATTTCAGGTGTTTGCTGGTGTATTTCCAGTGGACCAAACAGAGTATCCATCATTGAGAAATGCTTTAGAGAAACTGACTTTGAATGATTCTAGTGTTACAGTTCTCAGTGACACAAGGTAAAATTCTATCCTGTATTCTATACACAGTGCACTACCCTGTAGGATTGTTTTGCATAGCACTGAGGAATTAAAATGTATTTGCCTATAAAATCTTATCTATTTTTGATCTTACCCAAGTATCATTTTACTCTATTTTTCTCAGTCCTGCCCTAGGCCAGGGTTGGCGGCTAGGCTTCCTTGGTCTCCTCCACATGGATGTGTTCAATCAGAGACTTGAACAGGAATATGATGCCTCGGTTATCATGACATCACCTAACGTGCCATATAAAGGTTAGTTATCATATTTATTTCATTTCCAGGTCCCAGCTCCCCGGACACTTAAGCCGCGTTCACACTAGAGCCTTATAACGTTCGGGAAACAGTTTTAGCTTTTATAACGATTCAGCTGTTCAGACACAAAAGTTCTTATAACGCTTTCAAAACGTTCGGACAAAAACGCCAATTTTAGCGTTTTCCCAACTGTTTTAGTTATAACGTTATAGCCCCAACGCCCAAGTGTTGGGTCTGAACGCTTATATCGTTATAGCGAAAACGCATCAACTCGCGGATGCGATACGACCGTGGCGCTACAGTGCTTGCCCAATGCCATCGATGCAGCACGGGAGTGTAGACGGTAAGGATGAACTGGTCTACCTTGTATCAGAGTCCTAACAAAATATAACATTAAATCGTAAATCTGCCTTTTATTTTATTTGTATTTTTTCATTCTAATTTATCATTCTTGCATTTAAAAAGCAAAATGAAGTTGATTCCAATTCATAGACGTTATGCTCTGATTCGGTCCGATTCGGTGTTGGAAATACGAACCCCGCGTTACCCTCCCTCATCGCTACTTTCTTCCTGTTTCATGCGTGTCCACAATCATGTTTAGATGGTTCATGATTTCTCATCAATTTTCGTAATATTTCATTGTTTTTGCTTGTCATTTTTTTCACAATGGCCATGAACTTGTGAACGTTAATTGAGGACTCGCCTGAAGTCCAAATGAACAGTTGGCACTTGTGGAAATATGTAGGGATGAGGACATTGAGGGGCAGCTGGAGGGGGATGACCTTGACGCGATCTTTCCAGTTTCAACTCGCTCCTATAGATGACTTCGTTAAAACGTTTGGTGTCTGAACGCTTATATCGTTCGGGATAGAACGATATAAACTAGTGTGAATGCGCGTATTTTTACCGTTGGGAGACGGAGCGTTTTCCCTGGAACGATCTACGGAAAACGGTACGAAAACGTTTTAGGTGTGAACGCGCCTTTACACACCTTTAAAGAAAGGTCATGGGGCCCCCTAAACTATCCTTAATTTAATTCTCCTCAAGGTTTTAAAAATGCCTACAAAGTATTGTAAAAATTTCCAACCCTTTTCCGCAGGCAGTTGTCAATCATTAAAGTGGAGCCAACATGATATTGCAACACATTTTATACATCCATCTTCACATCTATATTTCAGTGAAAATTTCTGGTACTAAAAATATCAAGAAGTATGGTGGGGAGGAGTTAACTATACTAAATCCATGTTTGGTAAGATCCTGGTTTACATGTTGTTGTAATTTAGGAAAATGTTACATGTATATTGTAATCTGACATTGAATTTTCACTCTGATAATTTTCAGCTTCCAGATCCATCCATCATCACAGAATTGCAGGAACCCATGGTGAATGGTTCAATCATCTTGCCTGATAAATATGTTGGTGATGTCATTAAGCTATGTCTGGTAATTATAATCATATCTTATCCCAATCTGACACATTACTCATGTGATAGAGTAGGCTCGCATTTTGTCATAAATTACATAACAGATTACCTGATATTGTTACAGTGTAGCACATTTTTGTGATTATTTCAGGATCGGCGAGGCGTCATCAAGGACCAAAATTACATCGATGACAACCGAGTACTTTTCCGTGCTGTGCTACCTCTCAATGAAGTTATCGTGGATTTCTTTGATGAATTAAAATCTATCACCTCTGGCTATGCAAGGTATGTTTCATCATGTTCATGACGAATTATCCTGAAATTTACATGAGTCATGACGCGAGTTAATACATGTACATGAAGAGCTCCTTACCAGTGTTTTATTTTTTCACCAGGGGCAAATTTCAATACTGCATTTCTGTTTTCCAGTTTTGATTATGAAGACCATGGTTACCAGGTATCACCTCTTGTCAGGGTAAGGTTTACAGCCATTTTTAGCTCACCTGGTGAGCTCTTATGATGGTGCAGTGTACGTCATCGTTGTCGTCCGTTAGCAGTGCACGTTTCGTAACCGCTGGGGCTATTGATCTGAAACTTGGTACATGTATACCCCGAGGTCAGATGACTTATGACACCAAATTTCGGTCCGATTTGAGTGACCCAACCGTCTAATAACACAACCTGATGGGTAATTTGTGACCCAAGATTGGTCTGTATTTTAAACCAATCGATGGGTAAAACGACTGACCTAATGATGTTGGGTCAAGTTAACCCCCTGTTGGGCAAGTGCAATAGTGACACTTCAGTTGGTGTATATTGGGTTATTTTTTTTACCCAATTGATGTGTCAAGGTAACCCATCAGTATAGGTTGAAATCAACCCAATTTTGGACTTGAATTTGACCCAATATAGTGGGTCATAGGCCTGCCCAATATAAATGGGCTATTTTGACCCAGTGTTGGCCAAGTGCAATAGTGACCCTTCATTGGGTTATGATTTGGGTTATATTTGACCCAATGAATTTTAGTGTGGAGATATTCCACTTCAAGCAAGGGTCATTTTCGCGCATTCTCAGTCGGAATTTTGACTGACGGAAAAGTCGGAAAACATGTCCTCGGTCATGACGCTGTCAATTTCACACCTGTCACCCGATCGCTTTGAAAGTTACAGTACACTGAGATGAAAGCTAGGTCTCAGTGTCTCGCAAATATCAAATCATTATCTTGTTCCACTTCGTAGGTATTTGACTTCAAGCAAGGGTCATTTTCGGTCATTCTCGATCGGAATTATGACATGATGCAAAAAGTCGAAAAACATGTCCTCCTTCAAGACGCTGTCAATCTCACACCTCTCACCCGAACGCCTTGAAATTTGCAGTACCCCGAGATGAGCGGTAGCCCTCAGTGTCCTGCAAATATCAAATCATTATCTTGTTCCACTGCGGAGGTACATCAATTCAAACAAGGGTCATTTTTGGTCATTCTCGGGGAATGAGTAATTTACAATCCCCGATCAGTGTCCAAAAAAGGTAATCCATTGACGGAATAAGCCGCATTGTACAGTAAGATTTCCATTGTGTGCCACTCAGTAATGTCACTTCCGATGGGGGATTCTAAAAGAATTTTTCGCTACGGAGATTGACTTCAAGCAGTCANGCCACAGATATCAGGGATTCACATTCAAAAAACATTTACCTTACCGTGGCCAATTCCAATTTAACCTTCTTGAGGGAAACATCACGACTGATTAATTCCTGTTCCCCACTCCCGCAACAGAAATTCCTGGGGTATCAGACAACATCATTTTCAATCCCCATTCCCATTCCCATTAACACAAATATCTTGGGGAATAAATATGGTTCAGTCCCCATTCCCCATTCCCACCATTTGGAACTAACAGACATTCACTCCCCATTCCCCATTACCACCATTTGAAAGTAACAGACATTTTATGTTCAGATACATGACGTTAGTACCAACAGTCATTCCCAAGTTTCTGGACAGTATTTGCTAGTTGACCCCATGATATAATCAATACATGCTCCACTATCAGTCTGGAAGGGGTTGGACTTCCATACCTCCTTTTTCGTATGGATTTCCATACGCGCAAAATTCGCCATTTTGAATGAGATACTTAGTAAGTATGGATTTCCATACTTAATAAGTATGGATTTCCATACCCACCACTGCCCCTTGGCATCCTGGGATAGTTGAAATATGGAAAACCATACTCAGTTGGAGTATGCAGAACCATACCACAGATTAATAATCGGTATGGAAATCCATATAACACAGCGAGAATATTGCCAACTTTATCAAAGTAATTTGCATCAATATTGCGGTGAATTTTTGTGAATTCATTGTTCATTTAATGCTTAAGGTCATGAACTTCTTAATTAATACTCATTTGATGCAAAAATTGAAAAATTTTGAGGCATACGGGATCAAAATACAGCCACCTTCAGCAGCACTGGAATTAACCCCTTTGCACCCTGATTTTCAAATACCACAGTCACCAGATGGCAGCACTATTACCAGAGGGGTGGAAAATAGGGATTGGAAGAGCATGGAACATGGAAGTTGTAGCTGTTCCATCAATTTAACCTTAGAAACTTCAAAAATGTTGGTCTTTTTATGAACTGTTGGAAGTATGGATATCCATACAAAATTGTGAAGTATGGGAATCCAGACCTGTCCTGACCCCCGGGGTTCCAGTGCCGCTATATTCACTTCTAAATTTCTGGGTGCCGCCTAAGTATGTTGTGTGATACGACCACCAGACAGCAACTTTGATGGCCTGAGGGGCCTAAATTTTCTAGTGTAGGGCGAACGTGGAGGGGGGTCTGGGGGCACTCCCCCCGAAAAATTTGAAAAGGTCATGGGGGTTTAAGATCAAATTCCCCATTTGGGATCCCTGTCAAGTTATGTTTCTGAAACTTGGAGGGATGAATGAAGGGCAATAGACATTATTTTTGATAACATAAATGACTAATTAGCTCTTTTGTTTTATCTTTGAGACCAAATTACTCCTAGAATCTGGCCATTTTGTGGGCTGATTTTTTCACCTCCTATTAGCGTTGACTGTCTGCTACATATATCAAAAAGAAAAACATTTGATTTTCATTGGTAAGTCCTAAAATGAGCAAAAATTCCGTCCAAACCCGAGGCGCTTTTAGCTCCACCCTCGCGGGTTTGGTGTCGCAACCAAGACCCTCCGCCTCGGGTTTAATTCCTTAATCCCTGTTCGAGTTACACAACACTTCTCACATGTCTCAAGGGACAGTTAACTAGCTCTAGAATAGTGAACTTCTCATCGGAAACCATACACATCGCTCCGACATGTCCGATGTCCTTCTCTTGTTTTGTCTTGAAATAGTTTTTTTAGGACCCAAAAAAGAATTCCGCTCTGTGGGAGAGGTTACGTAATTCGGATATATCCGGTAGCCTCCCACGAAGGGTTAAACCTGCAAGGAATAATGTCACAATTAAGTAATTCAAGTGATATATAAAGGTAGGCCTATACGCGAGATAAAAACTGTAGCTGAATGGGGATGATCGCTTACCGTTGCCGTTGCGAAGTTCCTACACATCAGCAATGTGTTCTTTGATAATCCATTTTTCCATCGACACAGTACTGGAGAACGCATGGTCGTCATTCTATTTTGACAACACGGGACACTGACTGTCTTATCCACATCTCGTAATTTTTTAGACGGCAGACGATTCTCGTTCACGTCAGCACAAACACCTCTACCACATGTAGCAGGGGAAAACTGACACTGCATCCGAGAACATGGTCTTGGCATGATGAAATGTTCTGAGCCGATAAAAGCAGTAGGCCAAGTCCCAAGCATGCCGAGTGGTGAACCCGAAGTCGAAGCAGGATCATCAGTAGCCATGGACATGGTAGCAGGAGCAGCAGTTGTCCTAAGGCTAAAACTAGAGGCAGATTTCAACCAGATTCGCCAACTATTGTGGCTATTGCGGACAGAATTGCGTACTGATGTTGTCTTAAATACACAGAAATACAGTTTTGACGACAACATTGTGTCGAGATGGGAGAGTAGGAGCTTATTTCATGTGCTTATTGGGATTGAATCACATCACATGTAGGCCTACCATGTGTACTGCACATGTACATCTGCCGTAAAGTAGAACTGACCATAAGTCGTTATTTAAGGAAAATTTTAACCAAACAATAAATATATGTGCCCATATTCATAGTATAAACACCAGTTCGCTGTATACGGGAGCCAAAATATATTTTTCTTGTTTCAATTTCGAGTATTTTACGTTTTTCGAGTTGGTTTATGTCGCAAAATGGGGTTGTTGACCAATATGGCTGCCCCCATAAAAATGAAATCGTACTTCTATTTTTGCCCCCAAAATGAAGAAATACATGAATAAATATGTTTAAATCATGTTTGTTGATGCATAAAATGTTATTTCTTCGTTCATTGTGCGTAATACCTCGAGTAGAGGCGGCATTGTCTGTTAAAAGGTATACATTGTCAACACAAAGCCATGATTGTGTATGTGTTTATGTACACACACATGTACATGTATGTATGTATGCAGGCTACAGCACACCACAACCGTGTCATGTAACTCAGGCACGGGTATGGGCGGTATTTTCCGCCAAAAGGGATAATCTCCAAGAGGGATATTCAAAGAGGGAAGTCCAAAGAGGGAATATTTCTACGTTGTTTCTATCAGACATACACAGAGGGAAGTTCAAAGAGGAGTGTTCGAAGAGGGAAGTCCAAAGGGGGAAGTCCAACGTGCAGGGTTCTCCACTAGTGTAACAGAATGGGTGCGGCGCCCGTTCTAAAATGCAGGATTGATATCAGTGCCCGGTCTAAAAATCCGCCGCCCGGCCAACAAATCGCCACCCGTTCAAAACTATTCACTTTAAAACACACTGAGGTTTTCCAAGCACCGACAGTGAGCTAGATTTTCATTCCGAAATGCCGGGAAATCGCATTTTGGACTTCCCTCTTTGAACATCCCTCTGTGAACTTCCCTCTGTGGATGTCTAATGGAAACAACGTAGAAATATTCCCTCTTTGGACTTCCCTCTTTGAATATATCCCTCTTTGAGATTATCCCTTTTTGGCGGAAAATACTGCCATACACGGGTAGGCATGCACAAAGGTTTGTACATGTATTGTTGGTTTGTAATGAGGCTGCATGACATCGGCACGACATTCATATACACTGATAAACTTAACCCGGTACGTACATGTAGTACCGGGGACTGGTGGTAGCCTCTAGGCCAGTTGGGGNATATTTCATGACATGTTCTGTCTCCTCTCATACGCTGTGGCTTATCATCCCTTGCAAGGAAAGGGACACACTTAACATACAGGTCTCCGTTTTGTTACTCACATTGTACCGTATATTTGCAGGGTTTTCTCAACAAACCAGCGTCTGTTAGCAGCAAAATCTCCTGATGTATTCCAAAAGAAAAAGGTATGGATTGGACAATGCAATCGGGATTCACTCTTCGAAAATCCCATAAAACATTTTTTTGCAATTTAAGCCTATAATATCATCTAAAAGGCTTGCATATGTCTGACTGACACATCTTGCAAGGAGGTGTTTCATCTTTGATTTCCCCATGTAGATCTCAAATTTCATGATGCAAGTTAGTCTCGCTTGGCCAGACGCTACGGGCTCACCCCTTTCGGTAAATCACACTCCGCGTCTGGCTCTTTTAGAGATTAACAGTCGTAAAGACCGCGTGGTGGCAGCACGGGTCCTTGGGTTTTCCCAACCTCGCTCGCTTTTTGACAATATGGCGAGTGGCCCAAGGTTGTCTGAGCGAACTATACCCCTGGGGCCGAGGTTGGGTTTTTCCTGGAAGTAATTTCCGCGGGAATTATGAGTGAGAAAGCGTGGTGGTTGGCTGGAGTCCAGTGGAGTGCCATCTAGTGGTGTTACCGGCTTTTGAGCCCCAAATGTGCCAGTGTGTAGGAGACCGGGACGTCGGAATACACACTGGGGTCGAGTGTAGATGCATGTAGGCCTACCACTAACCTTTTAGCCTATATCATTAATTGGTCCTCATTTATCTTTATTACTATTATCATTATTATGCATTACCATAATCCAAAAGGCGCTTTAGAAAAACCATTTTAAAAATTCATCACCGGTAATTACATAATACATTAATACCCTAAGGAGGCATAAAATCAGTTCAATATATTTACAGGTGCCTTATGATCTGGCCGACTTTCCACCAGAAAAAATTAGGAATTTTAGTATTATAGCACATGTTGATCATGGAAAAAGCACACTGGCTGATCGGCTTCTTGAAATCACAGGTAGGGCCTATGCCATATGCTCTGATTATTTCTGCCATTTCTTTTCCATTTTCTTTTCCACCTTCATTTTACCCACTGCAACAAGACTATTAAAATAGTCTTGTTGCAGTGGGTAAAATGAAGGTGGAAAACTGGTGTTAATGTGTAACCATCTGTATCATGTCTGTAGGAGACAGAGAAGGCTCTGTTCGTCACAATCCAATAACACACCTGTTCTCACGTATATTACACCTGGTCTAGTAAAGGATGAAGTTCTACACAAAGCTGCTTTGCTTGTGCAGCTCTATCTATCTGTAGCTTGAAAATCAACACCAAGTGAAATTGTTAGCATCTCATGTTTGACACAATCATGCCATATTGTCATTATGCGTGGACTTTCTGCAGAAATCTCCAGCCAACATGATCTATTTAATTATCAAGGCCCAGTAGTCTTGCAAATTTCTGTTCTTCAGTTCACATGCTCTTCAATCTTATCTACAGGGACTATAACTGCTGACAAGAGAAATGCACAAGTCCTGGACAAGTTACAAGTCGAAAGGGAACGAGGGATCACTGTAAAAGCTCAGTCAGCCACTCTATTTCACAAATACAAGGGTGAAACATACATGCTGAATATCATTGATACACCTGTAAGTCGTTGCTCTCAGTTGTCCATCAAATGCAAAGTTTTTATAGAGCGATTGCCACGCTAATACAGTCTTTTCAAAACTCGGTTACTTATTTCAGGGTCATGTTGATTTCAATTATGAAGTCTCAAGGTCGCTGTCTGCTTGTCAGGGGGTCATATTGCTTGTTGATGCAAATCAGGTAAGATATGACAATATAGGAAAACGTTTTTCACAAAATCACTAAGCACTTTTGTTTTGACTAGAGTGAATAAGGTTGACTGTACATGTACATGTAACGCTCCTGTAGACCAGTATGTACATTTATATTTCAGGGGGTTCAGGCCCAGACAGTTGCAAATTTCTATCTGGCCTTTGAGGCCGAGCTTGAAATTGTACCTGTATTGAACAAGATTGACCTCAAGGGTGCAGAACCTGATGTAGTTGCCAGCCAGCTGCAAAACTTATTTGACATGGATCCAAAGGACACACTGAAGATTTCATCGAAACTAGGAACTGGGGTTGAAGATGTCCTTACAGCGGTGATTGAGAGGATACCTCCGTAAGTTCTGAGAGATCAAACGAAGCCTGCTTTCATCAGAGACTGTTTGTTCATGCTCATCCTTCCATAAATCAACAAATCAATCAAGGCTGAAGGGAATTTCTCAAGCGCTTGTCACATTTCACACCTAAGAGCCTGATGGAATACATCTGTAGATGAGCCCCAGGGAACATTTAAATGAAAAATTGTCCAAAGCTGCCCCCATCATGGCTGGCCCCCTGCAGCAGCAAGGATCTGCCTCCAACTATGGTAAGATCGAACCTTGGTACCTCCAGAAATAACCCAGAGCTTGACCTGAGAGCCTGTCTGCAAGCCTTTCTATCAGCAATGATCACTGGAATAAGTTGGGACTTACAACTCCTCCTCTGCTCAGTACCGGTACTAAATAAACATCATGAAGAAAGTTGCCACGGATTGCAGATTTCCATTTCTGATTTTTCCAGGCCAATAGAAGCTAAGGAAGATAAACCATTGAAAGTTTTGTTATTTGATTCTGACTTCGATCAATTCAGAGGAGCGATAGTCAGTGTTGCTGTCAAAGATGGAGTTATCCGAAGAGGTGAGAGGGTGCATAAAAAACGAAGGCCTAAAGACCCAAGACATAAGACCTCCGAAAATCTACAAAACGAAGACAGAAGACCTGAGACCTGCAATTCTGAAGGGAATATCTTGATGTCTCGTGGGTTTTTAGATTATGATAGTGGCAGGATGTAGGGCCTACAAGTTGTTGCATTCTGTACTTTACGATTCCTGCATTACAAGCCAGCCAATCGAAGCTGAAGTGAAGTACCTGACAGGACCTGTTTGAGCCTGGCAGTTACACAACTCGTTGTATGCAGGAGTGATAAGCCAAGAAAGACCTATTAAAATTTTAATCATTTGCCAATTCCATATTCAGGTGATAAGATCGCTGCTGCCCATTCGAACAAATCATACGAGGTTCAGGAATTAGGCATACTTTACCCTGATTTAGTTCCCACTGGGATACTGTAAGTACCGGGTATCCGATTTGATATCTACATATAACCTCTACTGACAGACAGAAAAGCACAGGCATGACAAAGAAATTTTTAAAGTACTGGTGCCATAAAACAGACATTTCATCGGAGTCAATTATGCATTGGCAAAGAAAGCCTTCTAGTGGAGGGCCTGTGAGATACGTTTTGTTCTAAAATCTCTTTCCACAAAAATCAGGAGTTAGAAGCATGGCAAAATCAGTTCTTGATCTGGCAAGCAACCCACTAGCTTTGATATCAACCACACTACTGTGTTGTAGGTATCCAGGTCAAGTTGGCTACATGATTGCAGGAATGAAGACGCCAGCTGAGGCCCAGATTGGTGATACTCTGTATCACCAGGCAAACCCAGTGGAACCCCTGCCGGGATTTAAACCTGCACGACCTATGGTAAATACAGGTATAGGTAGGCCTACCAAATATCATCGTTTGCCAGTTTTTAGAGCTGTCCCGTGTTCCAAGTGAACTGAATGAGACTTTGAAAAACCCACATGAATATCATGCATTCTGCATGCTGATTTAGCCACAAACTGTTCTGTTATTTGCTAACTCATTAATTCAGTCCACTGATTTCTCAATTCCTTCGTGATTTCAGGTGTTTGCTGGTGTATTTCCAGTGGACCAAACAGAGTATCCATCATTGAGAAATGCTTTAGAGAAACTGACTTTGAATGATTCAAGTGTTACAGTTCTCAGTGATACAAGGTAAAATTCTGTCCTGTATTCTATTCTATACACAGTACACTACCCTGTATCCTACCCTGTAGGATTGTTTTCCATAGCACTGAGGAATTAAAACCGGAATGTATTTGCCTATTAAATCTTACCCAATAACATTTTACTTTATTTTTCCCAGTCCTGCCCTAGGCCAGGGATGGCGGCTTGGCTTCCTCGGTCTCCTCCACATGGATGTGTTCAATCAGAGACTTGAACAGGAATATGATGCCTCGGTTATCATGACGTCACCTAACGTGCCGTATAAAGGTTAGTTATCATATTTATTTCATCCTCAGGTCCCAGCTCCCCTGACACTTACACACCTTTAAAGAAAGGTGATGGGGCCCCCTAATTTAATTCTCCTCAAGGTTTTAAAAATGCCTACAAAGCATTGTAAAAATTTCTAACCCTTTTCCGCAGGCAGTTGTCAATCATTAAAGTGGAGTCAACATGATATTGCAACACATTTTATACATCCATCTTCACATCTATATTTCAGTGAAAATTTCTGGTACTAAAAATATCAAGAAGTATGGTGGGGAGGAGTTAACTATACTAAATCCATGTTTGGTAAGATCCTGGTTTACATGTTCTTGTAATTTAGGAAAATGTTACATGTATATTGTAATCTGACATTGAATTTTCACTCTGATAATTTTCAGCTTCCAGATCCATCCATCATCACAGAATTCCAGGAACCCATGGTGAATGGTTCAATCATCTTGCCTGATAAATATGTTGGTGATGTCATTAAGCTATGTCTGGTAATTATAATCATATCTTATCCCAATCTGACACATTACTCATGTGATAGAGTAGGCTCGCATTTTGTCATAAATTACATAACAGATTACCTGATATTGTTACAGTGTAGCACATTTTTGTGATTATTTCAGGATCGGCGAGGCGTCATCAAGGACCAAAATTACATCGATGACAACCGAGTACTTTTCCGTGCTGTGCTACCTCTCAATGAAGTTATCGTGGATTTCTTTGATGAATTAAAATCGATCACCTCTGGCTATGCAAGGTATGTTTCATCATGTTCATGAGGAATTATCCTGAAATTTACATGAGTCATGACGCCAGTTAATACATGTACATGAAGAGCTCCTTACCAGTGACAGTGTTTTATTTTTTCACCAGGGGCGAATTTCAATACTGCATTTCTGTTTTCCAGTTTTGATTATGAAGACCATGGTTACCAGGTATCACCTCTTGTCAGGGTAAGGTTTACAGCCATTTTTAGCTCACCTGGTGAGCTCTTACGATGGTGCAGTGTACGTCATCGTTGTCGTCCGTTAGCAGGGCACGTTTCGTAACCGCTGGGGCTATTGATCTGAAACTTGGTACATGTATACCCCGAGGTCAGATGACTTATGACACCAAATTTCGGTCCGATTCGATTCTTGGCTTTGCCACCAGGGGGCCAAAACCAAAAAACCACAAAAAGTGCAATAACTCCTGAACTAATGACTGGATCATCTCCAAATTTTTACAGTGTATTGCCATGCAATTAGACTTTCTACCATTGGAAGGCAGAATTCTTGGACTGTGGTAAATGAAAATAATTCCTTATCTTACAGCTGGACATCAAATTAAATAGTAAAGTTGTTGATGAACTGACAATGATAGCTCATGCAAACAAAGCCCGGGCACTGGGAAGGAAAGTAGTCGATAAGCTTGCGGAGATGATACCACGACAACTCTACGAGGTCATCATTCAGGCTGCCATCGGGGGGAAAATTCTATGTAGAGCGAACGTCAAAGCTTTGAAGAAAGATGTGCTTGCCAAATGTGTGAGTATCTTCAGAAAATGGTCGAGTCGCATGTTTCTGCCATGTTGTTGTCATAAGACAGGATATATATATGTACGAGGTGAATTTTTTGTGCGGCAGTGAAAGGGTTAATTGATGAAGCGGTATTTCCCAGTAGCCTCTCAGAGCACCAGATCCTGACAGAAGTACTGTCAACCTAGGTGTGATTATTTGTTCCCAGAATTTCAATGAGTGAGTAGCACACTCCCAGTAGCATCAAATTAGGTATTACATGTAAGTCGCACAGGATGTGAACCAGGATGAACCAACATAACTCCAGGAGATAAAGGAAGAAATGTAATCACTCAAATTTTACAAAACACAGACAATACGCCTAGGTCTGCTGAAATTGACAAAACGTTGGTCTCAACCTGCCAACTTCAGAGCGTGGCAACTTAGTATTAGTTGTTTTGTGGTGATGAGTCACAAATGTCACACCCATATCATACACCATATATTTATGATAGATTCTGTGTGATTTATTTCAGTATGGTGGTGATATCTCCCGGAAGATGAAGCTACTAAAACGACAAGCAGAAGGAAAGAAGAGAATGAGAAAGATAGGAAATATAGAGGTGCCAAAGAATGCATTTATTGATATACTGAAAAGATAACACTGGGTGTTTCCTAGACAATATGAACTCATGAGACTAGTCACAGACTGAGCTCCCACACCACGTACTGCTACAGGCAGGCATGTCAGTCCTAAATGCACAGGCATGATGGGGAAAGATTACAGTCCCAGTCCGTCAACTTCCAGATTTGGAAGTTTTATGGAGGTGCTGTTGATATAGGCTACCCGGTAATCCAGGAACACTAAGACTGTAATGCAGAAATCTGACGACAGTCATCCAGCCTACAGATTAGCAATGTCCATCATTCTGGTGCCAGGTAAACTGGGCTTGCTACACGACAAATATTCATTGTGTTTTTGTGCTGTTTTGATTTGATTTGATTTTGACAGCAGAAATATTGCCAGACATTCATTTATCATCATGTAAATATAATACGGTATGTGAATTGTAATAAAAAAATCCCTTCAAGAAAATTGCAGTTGATTCGATTCCTTTTGAAGGTCTAACTATTACCAAGATTACTAGTAGGCTACCATCCAAACAATGAAAATATGGGAAAGCAAACAAAACTACATTGTACTAGATTCTGATGTAGAAGATTTATTTCACAGTGTTGCAATGTGGAACCTCACTCACTGCATCAATAGGTGTCATTTATGGTTATTGAATCGAAAGGGACATTCAGGTCCTGATCAATTTCCCCCACAAAATGCATCCATTGTATGCGACTCGAGGTCACACTCGCACCGACTGCACGGTCCGTGCCAACCAAACAATCTTCTTAGCTACGACATGAGATCCTCCCAATGACTGCAGCACCACCTATCGTAAACCTGGTTCCCTGGGCCTCCGACAGTGGCGCTGGCTCACACTTGACACTAGATGGCGTTATCTTCTATAACACCACTAGCGCAGGTGCTAGGTTTCCATCTTGAAAGTAGTGCAGATTACTACATTTTGGTAAAGGTTTTTAACCATCGTGAACAGGCCAGCCGTGTCACCGCCAACCCAGTGGCATCTACGCTAAATGATAGATGATGTTGAAAAGTGGTGCTGTTGGGTTCATTCAAGGCGAATATTTTCAGACTAAAAGGACTTTGTGTTGATAACAAGTGGTATTAGAAATGAACTGAATACTAATTAGAAAGAATTGTGCGATTAGGCCGACCGAACTATTTCTACATGCACGCCGGCAAAATCCAAAATGGTGGCCTTCCACCTACGCTAGTGGTGAAATGAGGCACGATATTTCGCCGCTAGTGTCAAGTGTGGCGCTGGCTGACGATTCTTACACAAATAGTCAGTGCCACCGTCGGAGCCCAGGGAACCAGGTTACCTAACGTCATTCTTATCTACTAATTGAAATTGTCCCAATGACTGGAGATCATGAATTATTTAAACAATGTCTCTTGCTGCAGCTTTTTTTGCGGAAATAACTGCCCATATAAATGGACGATACACATCGTATCACTGGCGACGACAACAACGAGGGATCATCTCAGCGGTAAGTGATCAAAAAGGATTGCTATTTCACTGAATTCTGTGAATAAAACCACATTTAGCGGGTAAGACCTTGTGTGTAATCGTTTTAAAGTAATGATTTCCATTGATAAATACAATTAGAATGACTTTCGACTCTGTAATTTAGAGAGATACCGTCCTCTCGGTGGTCTAGGACGTCGTTTGCGCTTTCGCGGCGTGATGTACACACACACACACAGTGCATTTACTGCTGTGTTTTGGGGACTGAATTGGGGACCGTATCAAAGATAAATCGGTAGGCCGGGGGANTTAAGAATGGCCACAAAGATCTCAGGAAAACAAGACGCTGACCCCTTCAAAGGGGAACGTGAAGGAAAGCTCCGAGAAGTTGGCAAACAAGCAGTGTGGTCCTTATCTTCATGCAAACCAGGTAAGAGTGTAAACAGCAATTCTGACCTATCAGGAGTCTCTCAAGTAAGGACAGCATCTGATCTTATTAAACATATTTCACTCTATTTGGAATTCAATCTTGAGATTTTGGGGTAGGCTACCGTACCGGTAACCTCTCGCTGTTCTTTCAGTGTTGTTTCATCTTACATTTCAGGTTTTGGTGTCGATCAGCTCAAGGATGAATCTTTGGACACATACTGGCAGTCAGACGGGCCACAGCCACACTTGGTAAACATTCAGTTCAGAAAGAAGACTACCATCAGTGACATCTGCATCTATGCCGATTACAAAGCTGATGAGAGTTACACACCCAACAGGTGAGAAAGCGACATTTCCATTCTATCTGAACTTGAGGAATTCCAATCAGAGCAAAAAAGGAAGTTCAGTGGACTTCAATGTCTCTAAATTATTCTCAAAGTGTTCAATCCTCTTTCAGAATCTCAATCCGTGCTGGGAATCACTTCAATGATCTCGGAGAAATTGAACAAGTTGAGATGAGTGAGCCGTTCGGTTGGGTGATGATACCGCTCAAGGACATCAACGACAAACCAATCAGGACATTTATGCTCCAGATAGCCGTCTTATCAAACCATCAGAATGGGAGAGACACTCACATGAGACAAATCAAGGTTCATTCACCAGTTCAGGACATTTCTGTGGCAAAGATGCCAAACTTTGTAACCACAGAGTGCAGACAATACATGCATATCAGATAGCAGTGATAATATTTACCCCAAGACTCTGAAGCATAAAACGTATACAATGGAACCTCTATGAGGACAGCACCGGTACATTGTAACTTCTATGTGAGGACACCTTTGGCCTTGGGACCCCACTCCTGTCCTTTACAGAGGAGTGTGCCGAACACATTGGTGAAAATGAACAGACATGGTCTGTTGTCCTTGATGGTGTCCTGACAGAAGTGTATATTTGAAGGACAACCCTGTCAAAAGGACACCTTTATACTGAAAATGGATAACAAGTCACCAAAAGCTTGTTGTTGGAAGTCAAATAAAGCATTTATATTGCTCGTACATGATGTAGTCCTGTCTCGGATGGTACAAATTATATTTATCAGTAATAATTATTCCTTTTCACACTTTTTGTGTTTTTCTGGATTCCTTCTCTAACCACGGTCTTATCAAGTAAGAAGAACACCCTCTATATAACCAGGTTGTGAAACGGCACAATGTCGGATGAAAAGATCAGTCAAATTTGGTCAACTCATAGGTTCCAATTGTCCACTGTATACGTCAGCGGGAACATTAAAGTATGAACTTTTTTAATACACAACTTTTGAAACGAATTGATAACCAAAAAGATGATTTTGCAGCCTTTTTCGGCGGCCCCGGTCGGAAGACGTTGTACTCCGGACAAATCAGCTTGGTGTGAGACTAGGTGAGACTACTGCAAAAGCAGTCTCACCAAGCAGTCTCGCGCACGCAGCCTGTGTTAACGCAGTGAGGAAGTACATGAAGTACTGCAAATTGTCCGGAGTACAACGTCTTCCGACCGGGGCCGCCGAAAAAGGCTGCAAAATCATCTTTTTGGTTATCAATTTGTTTCAAAAGTTGTGTATTAACAAAGTTCATACTTTAATGTTCCCGCTGAGGTATACAGTGGACAATTGGAACTTATGATTTGGCCAAAATTTGACTGATCTTTTCATCCGACATTGTGTCGTCTCAACCTGGTTATATAGAGGGTGTTCTTCTTACTTGGTAAGACCGTGCTCTAACCATGCTAACCGCCTGCCTTGGTTCATATACTAAGTTATTCAGAAGCACATATGAAATAATTCTCTCAGTCACCGAAACAGTGCAGCGATGAACAGAGTGAACATAAAGAACCTTATATTCTGGTGTCATCTCCCATCCATGGATAAACATTTGGACATGTTCAAGAATTTGGCCCAGTTCTTCATGAAGCATCCCAGGTCTCCATCGTTATCCAACAGGATTATTTCAATAATGCAGTGGACTGGATATAGGGGTGTAGCTAGTGGGGGGCAAATGTCGCCAGAGCAAAACGGGACAAAACGATTTCCTCCTCTAAAAGGTCATTTTCCCTCTATCTTCAAGCCGAGTTATGACGGTGTCAGATAGTGGGGAAAATGCATCTCAGAGGATGTACATGTAGATTTTCAATCTTTTTCTGGGGGAGGACCCCTTTCGACTTTGCTCTTCAGACTCAATCAATTTTGCCCCCCTAGGCCATAAAAGCTAGGTACATCCCTGGGATAAGCCAGGGTGCAGCCAAGGACATACTTCACATCGTAACAATCTTGTCATGACATCATGTTCACAAACTTTCAGGCAGTTTCTTCCTGGCACCAACACCAGTCAAAAGTCTATCATGAACAAAGTCATAAATAGAGTGGATTTGGTTCATAATATTGGCTCAAAATGTTGGGTATGGGACATTAGGGGGCTCTCAAATATTGACGCTAGATCAGGGTCCTTATTCACAAAGCATCCGTACGCTTTAACGGATCCGTTAAGCCTCCGTTACGGTTTGCGCCGTATTCACGAAGCATCCGTAAATTTACGCATCCGTAGAACACGTGCGTAAAACAGCGAATTTTTGCGGGAACTCCAGGGTTCCCGTTAATGCTTGCGGATCTCCGTTGGGCTCACTGTGCATCTCAGTTTAATACATTTACACTTGATTTTTTTGTGTGTAATTACACCCTTCATAAACACTACGTCCGTATCACGAAATGCCTAATTTTTACACACAGATGATCATTTCTGCAGTGTACTTAGTATACAT
>NMRB01000176.1:224012-289640 GCA_002633025.1 Notospermus geniculatus | reverse complement strand
GGGGGGGGGTACCTACAATAACTTGCATTGGATAGTTGAAGAATTGCTAAATATGAACTAACGACAGAAATGTGACCGTCTTTCTGTCTCCAAACTTAACTGCAGGTTGTAGGCCAATGAATCGGCCTCTACTACCGGTACATATTTTGGAAATGAGACATTGCTGAAATGGATTTTCCTCCTTAGTCTAACCCTCTGCTTGGACCATCAATGTCAATTTACTATGTCACTGAATAAGAAATCGACATACTTCCTTGAATCTTTCACTTTTTTGCAGAACATACAGCATTGGTAGTGGGAGTCATTTTCGGCATCATAATTGGTGCCATACTACTGTTACTTGCGACATTCTTTGCGATACGCTACTACCAGAGGAAACACCCGGAGAGCTTTTTCCGAGATCCCTTCAATTACGGACAACAACGGAATGAACCAACCGCTCGTTTTACTCCCAATGACATTAGTCAAAATGGTGAGGTAAGTTTGATGGTCAGACCCCTACTTGGTATCGAAGAATGGCTCAAATTTTCATTTACCGGTACTACCGGTATGTGGTTTATATAGATCCACATATCGCACTTCCTATAGAGTAATATATAAATCGCGATTTTTTTTCAGCTTCAGCAAACTGATGCAGCAGTAGCGATTGCGAGAAGCCCATCTATACAAGTGTGATTGTGTAAAACATGGATTTTTTATATCTTTGTTGATGTCATATCGTGAATACGTTAAAATGAAACTTCAACATTCCATTTTGTGAATTCTTTACTGCAGTACCGGTATTTATGACGATGTATTGTGCACAGCTTCAGGGAATTTCTTGTCAAGTTTGTTCCATACTACCGGTATTGCAAATACACTCATTTAGCTGAGCATCCATTCCATACTCCTCTTGTTTCATGTTATTGAGGAAAAAATGTTATGTACGTCCACATTTTATCATTGTTGCCCTGGAAAGAATTTTATAGATAATCATCTTGTAATTTTTATCAGATATAAAAAAAATTTGTGATGTACTGGCATTATTGCGTATTTTATACGGATGTGTAGAGTTTATGTATCTTGTCCATGGATATATTTGTAAATATTTGACTGAAGGAGGACAGTTTTCGGAAATAAAATGCATTTACAAAATGCTTCTTTCAGACTTATCTCTGCACGGCACACTCCAGGCATCTGGGAGGCCTTTCTCTGAGGCGGGTTTAGCAGGCTAAAACCAAGGTGAAGCCCTCTTCCTATAGTATACAAAATTCAATATAGAAGAGAGAAGAGAGTGGGTTTCATCCTTGCTTTTAACCTCAGTAAACCGTACATGTACACGACTAATGTGGAATTGCATCCCCATACGGCAGGCTTCCCTAGGATAAAGTGAATGACAGTGTAAAAGGACAATGTTCAATAGTATTCTGTTGTTTTTATTATGTAATATACATTGTGTACAATAGAACATGTGATACAAATCAACAAAAAAGACACACAAAAAAATAATCTCGCAAAGACAAAAACATACGATGAAACATTTCATATGATACAAGTACATGTAGCTCTAGGCTAGGCCTACAAAGAGTTTTTAAGTTGATACACAGTTACCGAGATCATCCTCACGACTGCAGTGCCGTCCAAAATCTTTCTCAGACACGACTCAAGGTCACATCTCAGTGACTGGAGATCACGGCTTATTACACCGTCTTTATTTTTTTATGTACCGGTATTTATGTGTTGATATCTCATAATCAAAGACCTACCAGTACTTAAATATTTCACTCTTGTAAAATACAAGATCGAGGGTACAATATAGGTATAACAAGAACATAAAATCGATAGACAAGTCAAAAACTCTAGTCTACGATATTGATATGGGCAAAATAATTAGTAGAGTTAAAAGGTTATAAATAGGTCAAATAAATACAACAGTTTTTACAAATATTTCAAAAATGTCAAATATCTATGACTATTCGCTGCAGTTCAATAATCAATGTCCAAAGAAGAGCCAATAGACAGCACTGCCATAAAAACCAGCAATTTTGTTTTGACTAAAATCTATTCCTTGTAGAATTTATCAAAAAGCTCAGAAAATGTGAATATCATTTTCGAGTTCGACTGGAGATACACTTAGAAATTACCGGTACATGTATTATCAGAGTTCTACATGATTTGATTTACTAGACCTACATGGATATTCATCCATAGTACAAAAGTTAAAAGATTTTGTGAATATGGACAAATTTTGTCATCTTTTTTACTACCGGTATGTATGATGATTATGAAAATGAAAGGAATTGAACAACAAAATTTAGCTTTAAAAGTCCTCAACGGTATCTCTACAACTTATTTCAACTAAGATTATTATTATTAGCAATTAGTATGGTCAACAACGAAAACTGAACATTAGACATGTACATCTTCATGTATGTACAAATGACAAGTACACATAACTCCAGAAAATATTTCTACCCAAACTATCCGTCCAACGGTAAATTGGTAGTGGCAATTTGAATACTGGCCTACAAAAATGACTTTCCAAAGGAACTGGAATCCACTGGCGCTTAGTTGTTTTTACAAAAGAAAGCATTTCAAGAGAACTTCGATAGGTGTTAGTCATTTATACTATCAGGTTATACCAAGATTTAAATACCAGCATCATATAAAATGGAGAAACTGTACAAATTTTTCATTCCAAATCTAGTTCCACAGAGATCCATCAGCTCAATTTTTTATGAACTGCTTATTAGTCAATTTTTTATGTACCAGACTGCAGCATTATTAGAAATCTGTACATCTCTATTACGACAATATGATGGTCAGAGAAACCAGGCTTAAAGCAGCATGTTGTTTATTTTGGTGACCTAGTTCATCCACACACAATCGATGTACACCATGTTACAATAGCCCCAGTGCTCGGGAGTGTACCGATCACGACTCCTCGACACGACTGTTGAAAAGGACGGCGGCCATTTTTTTCTAAAGACTAGCGTGCCACTGAGATCATGTTATTCAATAATATGACCAATCAGAAGGCATCCTCAAAAATAACCTCGAAAATTTCTCAAAAAATTGTACAAAAAACTCCATGCTGGTGAAAGAAATCAAATTTCTTTATTCGGGACATACTTTGACCCCAAATGTTTTGAATATGCATCAACAGTCAATAGATTACGTGAGAGGAAAAGGGCACAAAATTGAATAATGCTAAAAGCGTGATGATTTTAGTGTTGAGAATGCCTGAAGGCTAGCTCACCAATATTCAACGTCTGAATTGTAAGCCTGACCAACTGGACTGCAGTATGGAAAATTTAAAAGGTGGTGTTCAATGTAAAATGCTTATCTGAATTAGCCACACAGAATGATAAACATGAATTTCGTGTGTTTGAACATTCATGATTAGATGGTTTGAGAAAAATAAAATGTATACATGTACATGTATGTTAATCATGTCAATTTACATGATGAAAGACTATCGTCAATGACTCTAAAACTAGCAGTGTTTCCAAAACGATATATAGGACAATGAAATGTGCAGATACCAACACTTACTGATGTTTAACCCCTTCAGTGCAGCACACTTGCAGCCATAGTGCTGGAGCATTTTGTGTAATGCTGTAAATAGTATACATGTCAACGGTGAGAAATTCGTTAGTAGTCAGAAATTGGAAGTTCCCATACACATGATACAGGCATATTTTAATGACATTGATTTCCACCTGTCGGGAAAGGTCACTGAAAGGGCTAAGAGAGAGAAGCACCGAATTATTATTGAGTTTTGATTTTATACGCAGCTTTCCACACGTTTGCTAAGCAAACAGTTGAATGAAAACGATACAAGATGTTCAAGGGAATACAGATATGGCTGCAAATACTCCATGGGAGAAGACCGTAGAATTGAGCTTGGACCGGGTTGTAGTCCAACCGGAGTTTTTCAAACGTGTTGATTCCCCACATGGCTATGTTACAGATTAATAAAAACGTCACAAACTCACGACCGGGTTTGTGATGTTCCTGAGTATTCCTGTACGACGCTCGGCGAAGTCCGTTACAAATGAAAAGAGTCTGTAGTGTTGCCTCGACCAGGACTACAGCACCCGAGATTATGAGTAAAGTGCCGCCAGAGACATTCGTGTGATATCGTCCAGCCAGTAGGCTGAATAAACCGTAAATGTAAACACCACTGGTTGAAATAAGTAAGAGAGTTTCATCCAGGACATTGTCCCTATCGCCGAGAAATTTCATATTCCTCATCTTAATGAAAGCAAAGATGGCTGCTAAACTCGTGAGCACGTAAAGCGTAATTTCCGATGAGTAGACGACAATGATGGCGGAGTCAATGAACTCTTTCTTCTGCACAAGAACATAGAAAACAATCATTGTCACAACAGCACCAACGAGAATGAAAATCCCGCAGAAAAGGCCGCGATTGGATCCGTGACAATCAACACGTACTTGATACTTCTTTTTCTGACGTAGAGTTTCCTCGTCGTAGGCGACATCCTTCGTTAGAGGATTGCCAACGTTGCGCCACATGATGTATAAAATCCCTGAAAGTATATGGTAGTTCAGGAATGTATTTTAAGTTTTTATACAGCAGCATATAGAGTAGGAGCTATCTTAACAGACCAACACATGTTCCACAGCACACGTCTCTGATTTCAGTGCCCAATTAGTCACATACAGTTTAACTTCTGTTCAATCTTACCTGTAGCAATGATGCTGTACATTATTGTCATGGGATAGAGGTAGGGACTGGCATACTCCACAGTTTTACCCATCATATCCTTATGTTTACAAACAAATGAGTCTGAAGAGAGAAAATATGATAAGTCACACCTTTTGCTCTTTCTCGAAGTCTTTTCACTTCCAACAAAAATTTTCAAGAACTCTCCAACTTTGTGGAGAAAATTTGTGGAGGAATTTTTCACACTTGTCAGTTGAACGATTTTCATTCAAAAGATTTCTGGTCAAGAAGTTCTCGAGATAATTTCCTTACCAGTACCATTCGGTGTCACTGCACCAACGGCAGATGATGTTGTGGTGCTCGACATCTGCGTCTGAGACTTGCTCAGATTATACGAAGACCCAAATATGTACTGTATGCCGCCGGTCTTGGCGATCACCTCGCGTAGCGTCTCCTTAACTGTCACGCGTAACCATACGCAGAGATTCGCCCCGATCATGTGCATCAGGCCAAACTTAGCGAATGTCTTGTATTTGTGGATACACATCTGAAAATGATTATCGGGAATCAACCTCTTGATAAAACGGCAATCACTGCACGACAGTGTATCAGGGACCATAATCTGGCCCTGTGAAAGATTAAATACTTGACGAAGACGTACCATTCTTTAGTCAGCAGAACTCATTCTCAGGATTACATTATGAAGCAATGCCGTTCAATGGGAAAATTGTTAAAATATCATGGCAATGGCGTCGTCATCCAAGCTGACCGGGACGCAGCATTCTGTGTCAACGTGAGACCGTGTCCTGGTGTACTCCCTGTGCCAGGACACGATACTGTAGTGGTTAATTTTACAAGGACAATGAAGCTGCATGTCCATCTCACCTTCGAATTGAGAAATATGAAGTAGAGTTGTATGAACGTGAAGCCAAGGTGCAACATCGGTCGGACAGCAGACAGTATGTTGTTACACGGTGACCAGATAGTCGTCTCAAATGTCTCGCTGAACTCCAATCCATCATGAATCATACTTCCAATGCCAAAGCCTGCCAGAATACAATAGGATACATCTTACAGTGTACTTAGTGCATATATCGAGAGAGTGAGATTAGTGAGTATATATGAAGAATGCAATGTGTCATGGTTGAGTCAGTCCCGAACACAGTCAGCTGTATGTTGGCTACTGCGTCCTCCCTCTCAATGGGAAATTTACCAATGGTTTCCTTACGGCTCACGCCTACATTAATGACATAAATGATTTCTCATAGCCCATAGAGAGCCAACTTGTGTGATGCATAGTTCCCACTGTCGTGCGGTCCGTTACGAACGTCACAATTGGCCATTCGTACTGATCGTGGAATATTTGTTTACTTCTCTGAAATTTCACGTTTGGATACGAGGTGATGCAAGTCGATACGTTCTGCTACGATTTGGTGCGCTTGGATGCGATATTGTCACGATCGGTCAATTTCAGGTGGCACGAAACGCGCCACGATTGAAATCGTGGTCGTAATCGTGGAGTAATGGTGGTGATCCTATCACATCTTGAGGGCAATCGTGTTGATCGTAGGAAATTTTTGAACCGCCCAAAACTTTTCTACGATGAACATAATTGCCACGACTGACCTCAAGATCTGATAGGATCACCACAATTACTCCATGATTAAGAACACGATTTCAATAGGGAACCTAGCAAAATTTTTGAACCGTCCAAAACTTTTCTACGATCAATACGATTGCCAGAACTGACCTCAGGATCTGATAAAACCAACGCGATTACTCCACCATTAAGACCACGATTTCAATCGTGGCGTGATTCGTGATAGTGGGAACATAGCATAGTAAACTCAAACATGGAGGAACGCCTTTAGTTTTCGTGAAGCACTCACCAACTACACCGAGCCGTAGATAGAAACTTCCTGTGTGGTGATTCCCCACCACCATACCAACTTTTCTATTTACTGGGCGGTCATAATTGCCTGTCAAGCGGTCATTTTCCGTCAGTCTCTTCCGTTTGCGCTTCCGATATGATCTTGCCGTTTTATTTTGCAGGAGGTAAACGTATACGTAAATGAGGAAAATGATGGCGCCACTATACAGGAAGATGTAGAAACCCTGAAGGAATAGAAATAAATAAAAAAACAATGACATTTCATCGTTACCCAGGTACCAGATCTGAATTCGCTACAATTTTCTGAGCGAAACGGACTTTTTTCAGCAGATTAGTTACAGTTGGTCCATTCCCCGGTGAAAATTATTAAACACACATGACATAAACTGCTCAAGTGGATGCTGGTTTTTGTCACAACGTAGAACTGAAATAATTGTCACTCATTCTAAGTATACTTGTATACCATAAACAAACTGGATATGACAGCAAGCTTACGAAACAAATTGACAGTCCAAAGCATTTCTTTGAAATGTATACATGTATGCATTCACAAGTAGCTGACATTCTTTACCTCGAACAGATTATGTGGCACAGGTTCCGCGAAGATCTCCGCAATTGGTAGGACTGTGCCCAGGACAACCAGTCCTATGGCATACAGGCTACTCAAAACATTGAACAGGCTATCACTGCAAAGATAATGAAGGTTTGACAGTTGATGTTAGATTTTGACCGAATTGCACAATATATCAGGAAGCTGACAGGAGTAACGTGTTGCCATTCTTTGCATTCTGGACAACCCTGTACTAGTATATATCATAATGTTGTCCCAATTAAATATTAGCAGTTTTGTTTAACACCTGCGGTAAAATCTAGTGAAAACTGCCTGGAGCCATGTTTGTAGTGAAGCCATGCATCTTTTTACAGAAGTGGCCTGAAAATCGACAAGTTCTGTTCGATAAGTCAATATCGTGAGTGTAGTTCGAAGTGAGGTGTGAAACATGGCAATGAGTGCACACAAGTGGACATTGTCAACTCTCAAATTAAAACAAAACACATGATCGATCCAAAATTACCCCCTCAAACCCACAAAAGTGTACAGTACAATTAGCTAGACAAACGTTTTGTATGCTTATTCCAATAAACATAATATTTAATTTTTCCAATTCAGGTAGCATTAAAAATGTCATCCAGTTTTTAAGTGTGTTACAAGTTGTTCATTTCAATGTTTTCTAATTATCGGTGACTAATCGTATTTAAAGTACACACTTTGGGCTAAGAATTCAACACAAAAGTACCAATAAGATTTTGGCATTGCGGAGTATAAGCTTTTCTGTAGTGTATAATATGTGTGGCAGTCTAGGAAAACCCGGCGAATGTCGCATTTGAGGAAAGTGCTAATGGCCTTGCTGAACCCGCACACTTCAATAGCTGAAATGTACTACATAGCAGGTAAACAGTAGTAGACCAATACACAGGCAATCTGACAGCCCTTTTTGATCGTTCAGCGACATCCGGCGGGTTTTCCTAGACAGCCACACATATAATACTGGACCTTCATCCATCTAACATCTGCTGCATGTATGTGTAGGAGAGGGACCACGACAGGGCCATCTACTACTCATCTACATGTACCAACAGACCCACGTTTAGGTCTACCTCACACTGTAGTTCAATCTATTGTGGACCTTGTGATTTTCACTGTGTAAAGATCTGGCCGGACATTTCACAATCAGCCATTACACCAGTTCCCCAGATAGTCACAAACAGGCAGACAGCATGCAAAGACGCACAAACTTCTGTCAACCAATGTAAAAAAACCCTCATAAAGCATTCTCCATCATTGTTATATCACAAAGACTGCAGGGACAGCATCATCTTCAAGGAATTTTCAGTACCATTGGCAGCGGGTAGGTGTCAGCTCTAGTCTTATCACCTTGATATTCTCAAACTCTGAACATTTTGCAGTGAGTCAGCAGCAGATCTGACCGTGGATAATGACTACAGGGAGCATAGAAATGAAACAAACAACATTCCTGATCATTTAGAATGTAGTCAATGTGGGAGTAGCCTACCGGTATGTTTCACTTCATCAGCGTCAGAGTTCCGCAAGTTCTCCTTCAAGAACATGGCAATGCACAAGGCAATTTGTTTGTGCAGTCAGTGCAGCAAATTTCCAGGATGATGGGGCACTAACAGTTTATGTAGCTAATTTTCTGTGTAAACCCACCAATCTGACCAACGAGATTTAAACAGGTACTTGATGAAAGGTTTCCAAGCCATGAACCTTTAATGGTTAAATGGAGGATTTGTAAACTTAACTAGCCAGTCTTTCAGGTAGTATGAATAGACAGATGTTAACCAGGATCGGGAGTCCAGCCTACAATGATGAGGTAGAAAACGAGCCGTTCTTAAGTAGTAAAATCATTGGAAGAATTCACTTCAGGTGCACCATCTCAAAAGTATTTTCACCATGGCATCCTTATTATGCCGTCTTCCTCAAGACTGCCATTGCAACATATTGCAACTGACCCCTCCTCATTCTATAGACTGTCACTGCAAACCATCTCTGATCCTCAAGATTGCCACTGCAAATGCTGCCAGGCGTGGATCCGGGGGTGGGTGGGTGGAGGGGGCACACCCGGCCCATGCCCCCTATTTTTCGGTGACCAACGTTCCCAACGTTTCCAAGCCGTGAACCTTCATGGTTAAAAGGAGGATTTGTAAACTTAACTAGCCAGTCTTTCAGGTAGTATGAACAGACAGATGTTAACCAGGATTGGGAGTCCAGCCTACAACAATAACGAGGGAGAAAACGAGACGTAAACTCATTGGAAGAATTCACTTCAGGTGCACCATTTCAAAAGTATTTTCACCATAGCATCCTTATTATGCCCTCTTCTTCAAGACTGCCAGGCGTGGATCCGGGGGGTGGGGGGTGGCGGGGCACACCCGGCCCATGCCCCCCTATTTTTCGGTGACCAACGTAAGAAAAATTACCCTTTTTCAAAGTGCCACACAATTGTCTTGTAATTTGTCTCTCAGATGCTGGGAACTCGCGTCAATGGCCTTCTAGATTTCAACATTGTCTGTGGAAGACTCCCAGACCCCCTGCCATGGCTTCGCGCCAAGGTGCTTGCCTTCATCCGTCAGCCTGTGGCCTTCTGTGCCCCCCTTACCAGAATCCTGGATCCGCCCCTGGCTGCTGACAACCCATCCTTCTAAAGACTGCTGAAACATGCTGCAAATAGCCCCTGCTCCTCAAGACTGCCACTGCACCATGCTGCAGATGACCATTCATTCTAAAGACTGCTGCAACAAGCGGGAAATGATTCGTCATCTTCAAGACGACGATCCCCCACCCTCAAAACTGCCAGTGCCACTGTCACAAGTGCACATGACCCACATCCTATATCTGCCACTGCGGGCACTGCAACATACTCAACTGCACTGCACACGACCCCTCCTCATCCTCAAGACTGACACTGCAACAAGCTGCAGATGACCCCCTCATCTGTTTATGATACTTTCCACCCTCGGGGTATGCATGGCAACAGATCATTAGACCTGATACATCGCAAACCACCCATCATAATCGAACCTGCCTGCGGCAATATTGTGTTATGATCTGCTCTGAACAGATTCCAATAGGTAACCATGGAAAATGTCACGGGCGGCAAACCTTCACAAATCATAGACCTTGAATTGATCAACACAGACACAGGGGAGAGTTTTTTAATTGAACTGCTAGCAGCAAAATTAAGACAAAAATAGATGTAATGTCTAGGAAAAATGGAGTTGGGTGGCATCCGTTAATCGATTTATGAGGGGAAGACAGACTGCGAGGGTATATTTCCCATGTTTCCATCAAATCGTGGTTTCCTTCCTTCCATTTTGCTAGAAGTTAGAACTCTAAGCGAAGAAGAACACAACAGTGAATCCTCCATTAGGTCGAGTCCACCTGACCACACGAAGTTACATGTAGAAGACATGGGGTCAAATAGCCAGGAAACGTACCATCAAATGACTAACTTTGACCTCTGTCGCCTTGAAAAGTAGGTCAAATCAAAAACCCATTACACGTCATGTATGATGGTGAAAATCCGGAGACGATCCAGACATTAGTTCAGGAATTATCGGAATTTCGGTTTTCGTTTTTGCCACCTGCTGGCCAAGGTAACAATCGAATTGGACCGAAAATTGATGTCATCTGACATAGGGCAATAAATTGGTGTCATCTGACATAGGGTTATGTACCAAGTTTCGGGTCAATAGCCCCAGCGGTTACGAAATGTACCACCAAAAGGCACAATTCTGAACTTCGATCTCTGTGACCTTGAAAAGTCATAGGTCATATGACCCAGGGGCATGTACCAAGTTTCAGATCAATAGCCCCAGCGGTTACAAAACGTGCCCTGCTAACGGACGACGACGACGGACACCACATGACGACAAAAGCTCACAGGTGATCTAAATGTAAAGGTCACCTATAATTGCAACTGCCAGCTTAGGAAGGAGTCCACCAACATTCTATAGACTATGCACGCAATTGTGTTTTTTGTCAGAGCAATGGAAATTAACAGCTGCTGGCTTACCTTATCGCTATGGCTGTGGACAGACTGATAAGATGACGCAACCTACAAGAAACCTACCGCTCAAATGGAATGTGAAAAAACCTTTGATAAACCAGACCTCAGAGTTGAAAACCATCCAACTTCCTATGCCATCAAGAGGAAGTAGCTCAGGTGATGAGTGTGGCTTTTTGGTATTTAAAGCTGACGTGACCGAACAAAAATCCCCCATGCGACGAGCAAGAGAATTGAAAACACCCTGCGGACACCGATCAAACGAAGGCTCAGAACATGATATACCCCACGACGCCAGGAGGGCGCCACCTTATTTGTCTTCAGGCAACAGAGCTGTCAACATCTCCGCATATCTGTTACAACTACTCAAAGAAAAAAAAATTGTAGTCATTTATAGACGGGATTCGAGCCATCGAGCTTCTTATTTGTAATCCACCACTCTATCCACTCGGCCAACGAGCCAGCTGACAGAGACATGATTTGTGTTTGTCATAGACGTAGACCTTCGACTTACGAAATAATACTACGAATAAGAGAAAACGAGAAATTTTCCAACAAGTTCGGTAGCCGAACGGGGAAGACGGTGGAACAAATATCAAGCCTGAGAATAACGTTTTTATAGGCACCTGACAAAGTGGCAGACCGAGTTTGTTTTGTGCCGGACACTTGGGATTTACTGCCTGGCATGTAATGGATTATCTATGTACAGACTTGGAATTGGGGTCTGACATATTGTCAGGCAGCAACTGCCTGGTGCCTGACAAATGACAGTTTGGTGCCAGACAATGTCCTTGCCCTGCCACTTATTCTCAGGCTTGAAATATAACAGGGCGCGGGTTTGATTCCCAGCTGCGTCAAAAAAATTTCTTTCAGAAAAATTTTCAGCAGGAGCTCACCAGATGATGCTGACACATCTAAAGCTCGAAGACAAATAAGGTGGCGCCCTCCTGGCGTCGTGGGGTATATCATGTTCTAAGCCTTCGTTTGAGGTGTTTGCAGTTCTCTTGCTCGTCGCATGGGGGCTTTTTGTGCGGTCACGTCACCTTTAATATTTCATGTCGGTCACTTTTTCACCTAATGCTGGTGCTGACGCTTTGACAAATTTACGTGAAAAAATCTTAACCTTCATTAAATACTCAGCTGCCGAAGCCATTACCCTTGATGGAACGAAAACTCCGACAATGATCGCATTTCAGCTAATGGGGCAATTTAAACATCTATTTTACCTTTGATGCTTTATTGATGGGAGTTTTTCCCAAGATAAAGTTTCAAGGTTTTAAAGCAATCAATGATTTCTTTTACATGTAAATAGCGCTTCAGCATTTTCGAAAGATAGGTCCAATGACCTTTTATCCAAACCTTAATATCGAAACGTCCAATAAAAATAAACCAATTTCGTCTCTGGGGTTCCTTGGGTGGTGAGGTACATTTGAGGTCCCCACCACCATCCAGGACATGCAACCTGAGTCGGTGTGGGCGAGAGTCAATCTTGAGACTTTCGTTTCTTGCAGTGGTGCCCCTTGGTCTTTGACAAAAGCGTTGTGTTGCACCCCAATCAGAGTGTACATGGCTTACAGCCTCTGAACACTTACTGAGAGAGATGGCACTTGATGGCCACGGCTGTGCCAAAGATGGCTGCCCTTTGGACCTCCCTCACAAAAACGCCTTCACTCTTGACTAGACCGCTTAGCCCCTTGACCTTCTTAATTATGGAGAAAGGGTGCCGTACCCAGAGCAATAGTGACAACATCGACAGGTCAGTTGCTAAAGTTATCTCTAAACTGCATGTCTCGTGAGTGATACACCATAACACTAATGCCTGCAACTCTGCGCCTTCACTCTTTACTAGACCGCTTAGCCCCTTGACCTAAAATTATGGAGTGAGATCATGGCGGAAGTGTATTGCTAACTCCCGCAATTGTTGTTGAGTTTGCAGGAACCAATTCGCGCTGCGTTGTCATGCATTTTAATCATCGGTTTATTAGCAATTCTGGTGCTGTGTTCTACTCAGGCCAAACATCAATTACAACTTCTACTTCGGTCAAATGTAGAGAACACTCCCATTACACTTTTCACCTCCTTGTGCATCTCTCTCACTGAAACACTGCTTGTGTTCAGATTAATAATAACTAATTTCATGGCTTGAATTCTTGAAGGTAGACGCTTTCTATGACAAGTACCAAACTTTGTTGAGTGACCTTTCAAAGAGTCATTTGATTTCATTTTGAACAGCTACCTTTTCGGTAGGCTCCACTTTCCCCCCGGTTCCTCGCCGCCGCACATGTGACAGCATGCATTTTGGACTGCGTCCTTCAAGAAGATGCAGTAGTTGGGGGAGGAGAGACATCTAATCATACCAGTGGTTGGCGGAGAAGACACTAGTGAGCTTCAGCAAGTGCCCGGTTTATCTATTGTATGAGTGCACCCAAACAATAGATAAACGTAGTCGTATGGCCTAACCAGGCGCTTGCAGAAGCTCTCTACTTCCACGGGGATCCTAGCTACGGTAGAGGGCAGCACACCGAAACCTGCAGGTCCTATACAATGGACGCCTTTTGTGTGGGAAATTGATCAGGACATGTCAGTTTCAGGGATGTCAATTTCATTTCAATAGTTTTAACCACTAGTGACACCTATTGAGGTAGCGGGCTAGGGTCGCCCATTGTAGCGTAAAAGGTGTAACTGTCATCTAATCCTAGAACAGGGTACCCAGTATTATTGTGTACCTAGGGTAATGGTTGCCTGTAAGGGTCACGGGTTAGGGTTCGGAGTAGGAGTAGGCTTTAGGGGTCAGGGGTACGAAGCCAGGTATCAAGGGTTGTGGGATAGGGGCCAGGGTTAGGATTCAGAGAGGACGACATTCACCTTTTCAGCAATTGTAGCAGTGGTTGGGGGATGAGAGAATTCCAACTGTAGCACTGGCTGGGGTAGAAGAGACTTCCAAAGACAGTGTTTGCAGAGAAGAGAACAACAACTGTAGCAGTGCTTCCAGAGGAGAGACGTCCAAGCGNGAGATCATGGCGGAAGTGTATTGCTAACTCCCGCAATTGTTGTTGAGTTTGCAGGAACCAATTCGCGCTGCGTTGTCATGCATTTTAATCATGGGTTTATTAGCAATTCTGGTGCTGTGTTCTACTCAGGCCAAACATCAATTACAACTTCTACTTCGGTCAAATGTAGAGAACACTCCCATTACACTTTTCACCTCCTTGTGCATCTCTCTCACTTAAACACTGCTTGTGTTCAGATTAATAATAACTAATTTCATGACTTGAATTCTTGAAAGTAGACGCTTTCTATGACAAGTACCAAACTTTGTTGAGTGACCTTTCAAAGAGTCATTTGATTTCATTTTGAACAGCTGCCTTTTCGGTAGGCTCCACTTTCCCCCCGGTTCCTCGCCGCCGCACATGTGATAGCATGCATTTTGGATGGCGTCCTTCAAGAAGATGCAGTAGTTGGGGGAGGAGAGACATCCAATCATACCAGTAGTTGGCGGAGAAGACACTATGTATGAGTGCACCCAAACAATAGATAAACGTAGTCATATGGCCTAACCGGACACTTCCAGAAGCTCTCTACTTCCACGGGGATCCTAGCTACGGTAGAGGGCAGCACACCGAAACCAGGTCCTATACAATGGACGCCTTTTGTGAGGGAAATTGATCAGGACGGAGATGTCAATTTCATTTCAATAGTTTTAACCACTAGTGACACCTATTGAGGTAGCGGGCTAGGGCCGCCCATTGTAGCGTAAAAGGTGTAACTGTCATCTAATCCTAGAACAGGGTACCCAGTATTATTGTGTACCTAGGGTAACGGTTGCCTGTAAGGGTCACGGGTTAGGGTTCGGAGTAGGAGTAGGCTTTAGGGGTCAGGGGTAGGTACGAAGCCAGGTATCAAGGGTTGTGGGATAGGGGCCAGGGCTTAGGATTCAGAGAGGACGACATTCACCCTTTCAGCAATTGTACCAGAGATTGGAGAATTCCAACTGTAGCACTGGTTGGGGAAGAAGAGACTTCAAAATGGACAGTGTTTACAGAGAAGAGAACAACAATTGTAGCAGTGCTTCCAGAGGAGAGACGTCCAAGCGTACCAGTGCTTCCGGGAGAACAGACTTCCAACCGTAGCGGTGCTTGGGGGAGAAGACTTCCAATTCTACAGCGGTTGGGGAGAAGAGACTTCCAGTCATCGCAGTGGTCAGGGGGGAAGAGACTACCAAGACTTCTAATCGTAGCATGGTTTGGGGATCGGGAGGAAAGACTTCCGACCATAGCAGTAGTTGGGGGAGAAGAGGCTTCCAGTTATCGCAGTGGTCAGGGGAAAGAGACTACCAAGACTTCTAATCGTAGCATGGTTTGGGGATCGGGAGGAAAGACTTCCGACCATAGCAGTGGTTGGGGGAGAAGAGGCTTCCAGTTATTGCAGTGGTCAGGGGGGAAGAGACTACCAAGACTTCTAATCGTAGCATGGTTTGGGGATCGGGAGGAAAGACTTCCAACCATAGCAGTGGTTGGGGGAGAAGAGGCTTCTAGTCAGCGCAGTGATTGGGGAGACTACAAATATTTCTAATCGTACCAGTGGTTTGGGGATCGGCAGGAAAAACTTCCAATCGCAGCAGTGGTTGAGGAGAAGAGACGTCCAATCATCGCAGTGTTTGGGGAGAAGAGACTTCAGTGGGTGCATACGAACAACAAGAGTGTACCTTTTGGAACTTTGATGGATGCCATAAGCCAATATGAATGCCTTGAATGTCATTCAAATCGCCAAGAGCTCCTGTAAGCCACTGAGAGCAGCAACAGCCAATGACTTAAAAGTCACCCGAATATAATATGGCCAATTTTTAATCAAAGCGCAACTTCTCAATATTATCCAGGTATACTAAGCCTAAGAGCAGATCCTCTGCATCTGGAACTGATGCTTGGTATGTGCATTACCAGGTCAACAACACTTCAGGCCAAATCCCTTCAGAATCTGTCCGACAAAATAAAAACTAATGCCATCGTATTCACACTGCAAATGTTATTTTCCTACTCCATTTATAAAGGGGAAAAGTAGCAATGTATTGCACTCGAGCGTAAAGCGGTCTTGTTTAGAAATCTATTAGCTTTCCATGACTTTTTGATACTAATGACTTTTTAATATTGAAGTCATTTCACTTCTATCATATTTCCACTTGATGATACATATTGCTCCATGGGAAGATGATATACATGATGTAAATAAGCGAAGGAAAGAAGCAATCAATGAGAGGTTCTGGGAGTGAAACAAGATATTGAACCTTGACAAGCAGAGCACCAATGGGAATTGGGATATCAGCAGCACAACGGTGACGATGATCACCAACCAGGTTGCTGGTGCTGGAACGTGGCAAGAGGTCTGGGTGATAGTCTTCTTACGATTATCATGTCCACTTACCATAAGTGGCGCGTCCTGGTTTCGAATACAGCCTGGGCCATGCGGGATCTCTAGCTCTTCACATCCGTCCCATGTTCCTTGTTCATTACTTTGTCCCTTCGCAAGGGCAAGCAAAAGACTCCACCCATGCAAGGAACATCAGTAGCTAATTGTGATGACCTCCAGGACAAATGGTACTTAGGCTTTAGCCCACAATTGGTGAGGATGATCAGTACATGTGAAGTTGCGATGGATTCAGCCAACAATTTTTGACCAACAACAGGTAGTTTTGAAAACATCTTCAACTAAACACATGGGAAAATGCCAGTGATCACTTGCAATCGATTGCTAGCATTAGCAACAAGTCAGTTGATGGAACCAAACCTGTTCTATATCGAATGCTACCACTCCAATTATTTGAAGACGTCTGGTTTTTATGTTTATTCGACAAAATGTACAGGAAGAAAGGTGAAGTAGTCTGCAAAATGAGTCAGCCTTCCTCGCATCCAGGCTAGTTTATTCTTGAGAATTTCATTCCTATGAACTGCATACATCAAGAGCAACTTGAAGTTCATGAGAAAGATTGGAATCGTGATGGGAAAGATGAGAGAACAAGTGAAGTTGTGTGGGGAGCCATGTCTGTGAACTAAAATCTATTTGTGTGCAAGTGAGCTATATCGTAGCAAGTTTTATACCTGCGATACTGCTCACAGACATACTTTTACCCCTGAAGTGAAATCATGGTGCCCTAAGCACTGGCGTGCACAAACTGTGAGCGATCAGCGCTCATCGCTCTCAGTTTCTAAATGCCAATGCTTCCGGAGTTCCTAAACATCTTCGCCACATCGCTGGGCGAAATTCGCTTCGCTTCGCTTCACCAGTTCGCTTGCAGTGTGCACGTGGCCTAAACGTTACTAGGGGAGTTTTAGCCAAGCTCCCGAAACCCCAACACGGACATCTAATCCTTTTGTTCAGTGCTGTCTTCGTGGCGTCGAACAATAGGCTTGGCATTCACGTTGGTGTTTGGGGGCTTTGCGAAAACTCGATCTCTACTCTTGGTATTCCTGCAACGTCCTACTACATGCAACTTACGTGAACGTGATCCCTCTTGGTGATTTCTCATCGGCATTTTTCAAAATTGAACAAGGTGTTGCCGGCGGCGTTTGTCCTCGTATGTTGTCCAGATTCAAGAAGGAAGGTGGCTTTGAACTGCGGCTGAGTGGTGGGCTGTCAGTATTGATACCTAGAAGACAGAACATTAATATTATTACCATCTTGGAAGTTTTTTTGGGAGATCTTTTTTGCATCACAAGTGCTCAGGTCCAACACAACATAGCCATTCAGCGACAAGATTCATGTTGATGGCCTGTATGTGTGCCCATAATGGGTTTTCCTGCACCATTTTCCAAACTCTGGTGCTCCTGAAGCGTGACTGGAGGAACGCCGCACTCGATATCATTGAAAAGCATTTCGCTCCTACTTTATGGTACGTAACACATACAGCACACAGCTTGGTCATATTAGGGAGTTTTCACAGAGCCCCCGAAATGCCAACACGAACGCCATCGTTCAATGCCACGAAGAAAGGACCGAAAAAAGGATAGACATTCGTGTTGGTGTTTCGTGGGCTTTGCGAAAACTCGCTACTGGACTTTTATGTCCATCGCATGGAAGTGTAGACCTTGTGCCTAAAAGCTGAATGAGAAACAAGAGTACATGTAGCTTGTGATGGACTCCTCCCCTGACCCTGGCCAAAGATGGAGTACCAGGCCAATAAACCCAATTGGAAGGAAGGAGAATGGTCGTATCACCCTTTATTTCAAAATTTGTTTTTTTCTTCGACACAGTGAGATTTCAGCAACATCGATGAAATTACTCGCATGGCTTCAATCTTGACAAGAGCAACCATGTGTAGTCATAAAAAGACTTCCCTGTACACGAACATTTGTGGAGGTAAAATGCCATTAGCACAAGACATTACTCTCCATCAAGGGCTGGATTGCCGGAAGCACCGCAGTCATTTTTTAATGCACTTTGTGCCACAAATAGGGTTTCCGTCGACCAAAGGTCAAATGCGTCCAAGTGCCAATACCAGCAACTAATAGTTGTTCTATGTTTGCACTGGTAAGAGGCAATTGTGGGCACACGAATGCAGACGGAATTGATCCGATTTGACACGGAAGATGTCTCCGTGTTTATGCTTAGCTTACTCCGTAATCGTTGAATCGCAGACGTGATTTGTTTTGAGTGCACAAGGCGAGGAAGGCACGATCCCATATAAGACTGCTGCAGATCAATGCTTGGCTGGTCAGAACATCCAATTCTATGGACCCTATAAAACTGGCCGTCTTCTTCTATTCCTAAGGGTTTTGGTAGGTTATGGTCCATCCGGCCAAAAGTTTGATAGGTTCCTTGCGTCCCGCACACCAGGCATCCTGCAGGTTCCTGCTCTGGTGTCGGATAGTTCCCCTGCACTGACACCAAGAGGATTCTGCTATGTTCATCCTTCAGTGGCTTGTTCGTAGGCGGAGGATCGTAGTAGCTTCTTTTCAGTCCAGGTTAAGAAGGGTTCTTCGTGGCAGGTTTCCGCTCTTTTGTTGCCAGTTCAATTTGTTCGTATGGGACTGGTTCAGGAGAGTCTTTGCTTTTCTGTAGGAGTTGCTCTCCTGTCATTGTCGATCCATCTTTGGTTGCAGTAAAGCCATCCTTGCCGCACGTAAATCATGCACTGCAAGCAAGCAATCCACACTGCCCATTGACTTCGTCTTGGTACTGTCAGTTCATTCCTACTTAGGCGAGAGCCCGAAAAATTCTGGCCACTCAGGTACTCAGACCAAGTCCGTTGAGCTGTTACCAAAAGCCTCCACGCACACAGACCAGGTTGGAGATTCCCTGAGATTCCAAACCATTATCAAAACCTTCCGATAAAAACATTCCAACTCCACCTGCAGATTCCGGACGGCAGTCCCTCCAACAAGCAACTGACTCCGAGCCGGTGCTTTCATGTCGTTTGCACCTACAAAGTGGACATGGAAAATTCTTGTTGCATATATTTACTCCACCTATGTTGGTCGATCACTATAGAGCTTCACAGATACTGAGAAATGGATCCCAGTATAACATGGCACTGGTGGAAACTGAAGACATGTGCAATGGAAAGCCAGGTCTTCCTAACCATCTGGATCTGGTGCTTCACAATCATGGAGAATCTGTACCTAGGTAGATGCTTCAACTGATGGATTGAAATGATCCGCTGATGAAATCGGCCAAGGTGGAATGGATCTGATAGTCTCGAAGTCGTTCAGAGCTCCCAAAAGGACTGTCCTGGCTGATGTAGGCTATGTACATTTAAGGGACAGCCGTTCTCCATGCTTCCTTGGAACTGGAATGATGTTACCACCCCATTCACAGACTTGGAATGAATTTAGTTCTAGCGGGAAAGTACACCAGCTGCAGTACTTTGGTTCAAGTTGGGGATCGGGCCGCAGTTGTTCGGGTCGGTCCTCTTTTATTGTAACTGCGGACGAGTTGCCACAAATAACCAGAGGCATAACTCTAGGCCTACTCAAAAAATTCACATCACGCCCAATCATAGTGTACCGGCGGAAAAACTTGGGCGGAATATTACGGCACCATGCACCCAAATGGAGTAAGGCCTTCAGCAAAGCATTCTGGCTTACCATCGTGACTGTCTTCTACACTCGCTCTGACCATCAAATGAAATGGTCCATGGACCATGTGCTCACCTGGGTGAACATACCAGAAAAACAAATGACAAATGTTAAATTGAAATGTTCCAGGGTCATGTATCCTCGTAGGATGCACCTGATAAAAATTTGGAGCAATCCAGTTAAAGTTCAGGAGTTACTGGACTATGAGCTTTGATTTTGGCCACCTGGTGGCCAAGCAGAGAATCGAATCGGACCGAAAATTGGTGTCATAGGTCATCTGACATAGGGGTGTGTATGTACCAAGTTTCAAGTCAATAGCCCAAGCAGTTACGAAACACACTGCCAAATGACTAAATTTTGAACTTTGACCTCTGTGACCTTGAAAAGTCGGTCAAATCAAAAACCCCTTACTTATGTCATGCATCCTCGTTAGAAGCATCAATGATAAAAATTTGGAGATGATTCAGTCATTAGTTCATGAGTTATTGCACTTTTTGTGTTTTTGGTTTCCGCCACCTGGTGGCCAAGCTAAGAGTCAAATCGGACCGAAACTTGGTGTCATAGGTCATCTGACCTAGGGGTATATATGTACCAAATTTGAGGCCAATAGCACCTGCGGTTACCAAACGTGCCACTTAAAGGCAAAATTTTGAACTTTGACCTCTGTGACCTTGAAAAGTACGTCAAACCAAAAACCCGTTATATATGTAATGTACCCTCATTAGATACACCTATGACAACAATTTGGAGGTGATCCAGTCATTAGTTCAGGAGTTATTGCACTTTTTGTGTTTTTGGTTTCCACCACCTGGTGGCCAAGCTAAGAGTCGAATCGGTCCGAAACTTGGTGTCATAGGTCATCTGACCTAGGGGTATATATGTACCAAGTTTCAGATCAATAGCTCCAGCGGTTACGAAACGTGCCCTGCTAACGGACGACGACAACGGACGACGACGGACGCAGACCCACGACAAGAGCTCACCCCAGGTGAGCTAAAAAGGAGTCAGTAAGACTTGCATCTGACAACCTACCCCTGACGTTTCTGGATCAAAGACACTGACCTGATTTTTCTATAGATTCATTGACTCCTTTGCCGAGCAAGGAATGAATGTTTGATTTGTCAGACACCAAAGTCGTAGACAACACCCACTACATCACCTCAACTTCCCCGTCATCTCCGCGAGACACCAACTGTTTTACTTGCAATATCAGAGATCACCTTGTGGAGTAACTCGGGAGTAAATCACTTCGGAAAATACTCCTTTTAGGCTGAGTGCCGGTCGGCATTTCTGCGTCCTGGACGGGGCCGTCCGGCGCCGACCAGCATCGGCAGAACCCTGGGGATCTCTAGCTCTTCACATCCGTCCCATGTTCCTTGTTCATTACTTTGTCCCTTCGCAAGGGCAAGCAAAAGACTCCACCCATGCAAGGAACATCGGTAGCTAATTGTGATGACCTCCAGGCCAAATGGTATTTAGGCTTGCCCACAATTGGTGAGGATGATCAGTACATGTGAAGTTGCGATGGATTGAGCCAACAATTTTTGACCAACAACAGGTAGTTTTGAAAACATCTTCAACTAAACACATGGGAAAATGCCAGTGATCACTTGCAATCGATTGCTAGCATTAGCAACAAGTCAGTTGATGGAACCAAACCTGTTCTATATCGAATGCTACCACTCCAATTATTTGAAGACGTCTGGTTTTTATGTTTATTCGACAAAATGTACAGGAAGAAAGGTGAAGTAGTCTGCAAAATGAGTCAGCCTTCCTCACATCCAGGCTAGTTTATTCTTGAGAATTTCATTCCGATGAACTGCATACATCAAGTGCAACTTGAAGTTCATACATTGGAATCGTGATAGGAAAGATGAGAGAACAAGTGAAGTTGTGTGGCGAGCCATGTCTGTGAACTAAAATCTATTTGTGTGCAAGTGAGCTACCCCATTGTAGCAAGTTTTATACCTGCGATACTGCTCACAGACATGCTTTTACCCCTGAAGTGAAATCATGGTGCCCTAAGCATTGGCGTGCACAAACTGAGAGCGATCAGCGCTCATCGCTCTCAGTTTCTAAATGCCAATGCTTCAGGAGTTCCTAAACATCTTAGCCACATCGCTGGGTGAAATTCTCTTCGCTTCGCTTCACCAGTTCGCTCGCAGTGTGCACGTGGCCTAAACGTTACTAGGGAGTTTTAGCCAAGCTCCCGAAACCCCAACACGAACATCTAATCTTTTTGTTCGGTGCTGTCTTCGTGGCGTCGAACAATAGGCTTGGCATTCGCGTTGGCGTTTGGGGGCTTTGCGAAAACTCTCTACTCTTGGTATTCCCGCAACGTCCTAAGACATGCAACTTACGTGAACGTGATCCCTCTCGGTGATTTCTCATCGGCATTTTTCAAAATTGAACAAGGTGTTGCCGGCGGAGTTTGTCCTCGTATGTTGTCCAGATTCAAGAAGGAAGGTGGCTTTGAACTGCGGCTGAGTGGTGGGCTGTCGGTATTGATACCTGGAAGACAGAACAAAAAATAATATAATTACCATCTTGGAAGTTTTTTGGGAGATTTTGCATCACAAGTGCTCAGGTCCAACACAACATAGCCATTCAGCGACAAGATTTGTGTTGATGGTCTGTAAATGGTGTGCCCATAAATGGGTTTTCCTGCACCATTTTCCAAACTCTGGTGCTCCTGAAGCGTGACTGGAGGAACGCCACACTAGATATCATTGAAAATCATTTCGCTCCTACTTTATGGTACGTAACACATACAGCACACAGCTTGGTCATATTAGGGAGTTTTCACAGAGCCCCCGAAATGCCAACACGAACGCCATCGTTCAATGCCACGAAGAAAGTACCGAAAAAAAGGATAGACGTTCGTGTTGGTGTTTCGTGGGCTTTGCGAAAACTCGCTACTGGACTTTTATGTCCATCGCATGGAAGTGTAGACCTTGTGCCTAAAAGCTGAATGAGAAACAAGAGTACATGTAGCTTGTGATGGACTCCTCCCCTGACCCTGGCCAAAGACGGAGTACCAGGCCAATAAACCCAATTGGAAGGAAGGAGAATGGTCGTATCACCCTTTATTTCAAAATTTGTTTTTTTCTTTGACACAGTGAGATTTCAGCAACATCGATGAAATTACTCGCATGGCTTCAATCTTGACAAGAGCAACCATGTGTAGTCATAAAAAGACTTCCCTGTACATGAACATTTGTGGAGGTAAAATGCCATTAGCGCAACTCTCCGTCAAGGGCTGGATTGCCGGAAGCACCGTAGTCATTTTTTAATGCACTTTGTGCCACAAATAGGGTTTCCGTCGACCAAAGGTCAAATGCGTCCAAGTGCCAATACCAGCAACTAATAGTTGTTCTATGTTTGCACTGGTAAGAGGCAATTGTGGGCACACGAATGCAGACGGAATTGATCCGATTTGACACGGAAGATGTCTCCGTGTTTGTGCTTAGCTTACTCTGTAATTGTTGAATCGCAGACGTGATGATTGTTTTGAGTGCAAATGGCGAGGAAGGCATGATCCGATACAAAAGACTGCTGCTGATCTACGGTTGGCTGGTCAAAACATCCAATTCTATGGACCCTATAAAACTGGCTGTCTTCTACTCCTCAGGGTTTTGGTAGGTAATGGTCAAAAGTTTGATAGGCTCCTTGTGTCCCGCACACTAGGCATCCTGCAGAATCCTGCTCTGGTGTAGGATCTTTCTCCTGGCACCGACACCAAGACTAGAGGATCCTGCTATATCCTTCAGTGGCTTGTTTGTAGGCAGAGGATGGTAGTAGCTTCTTTTCTGTCCAGGTTAAGGGGCGTACTTCGTGGCAGGCTTCCACTCTTTTGTCGCCAGTTGAATTTGTTCCTATGGGACTGGTTCGGGAGAGTCTTTGCTTCTCTGTAGGAGCTGCTCTCCTGTCGTTGTCGATCAATCGTTGGTTGCAGTAAAGCCATCCTTGCCGCATGTAAATCATGCACTGCAAGCAAGCAATCCACACTGCCCATTGACTTCGTCTTGGTACTGTCAGTTCATTCCTACTTAGGCGAGAGCCCGAAAAATTCTGGCCACTCAGGTACTCAGACCAAGTCTGTTGAGCTGTTACCAAAAGCCTCCACGCACACAGACCAGGTTGGAGATTCCCTGAGATTCCAAACATCATCAAAACCTTCCGATAAAAACATTCGAACTCCACCTGCAGATTCCAGATGGCAGTCCCTCCGACAAGCAACTGACTCCGAGCCGGTGCTTTCATGTCGTTTGCACCTACATACTGGACATGGAAAATTCTTCTTGCATATTTCCTCCACCTACGTTAGTCGATCACTACAGCTTCACAGATATTGGCATCTGTCTATGAAGTTTTGTGCAATCGTAAACCAGTCTGAGAAATGGATCCCAGTATAACATGGCACTGGTGGAAACTGAAGACATGTGCAGTGGAAAGCCAGGTCTTCCTAACCATCTGGATCTGGTGCAACACAATCATGGCGAATCTGTACCTAGATAGATGCTTCAACTGACGGACTGAAATGATCCGCTGATAATCGGCCAAGGCGGAATGGATCTGATAGTCTCGAAGTCGTTCAGAGCTCCCAAAAGACTGTCCTGGCTGATGTAGGCTATGTAAGGGACAGCCGTTCTCCATGCTTCCTTGGAACTGGAGTGATGTTACCACCCCATCCACCGACTTGGAATGATATTTAGTTCCAGCGGGAAAGTACGCCAGCCGCAGTACTTTGGTTCAATTTGGGGATCGGGCCGCAGTTGTTCGGGTCGGTCCCTCTTTTATCGTAACTGTGGACGAGTTGCCACAAATAACCAGAGGCATAACTCTAGGCCTACTCAAAAAATTCACATCACGCCCAATCATAGTGTACCGGCGGAAAAACTTGGGCGGAATATTACGGCACCATGCACCCAAATGGAGTAAGGCCTTCAGCAAAGCATTCTGGCTTACCATCGTGACTGTCTTCTACACTCGCTCTGACCATCAAAAAAGGAGTCAGTAAGACTTGCATCTGACAACCTACCCCTGACGTTTCTGGACCAAAGACACTGACCTGATTTTTCTATAGATTCATCGACTCCTTTGCCGAGAGCAAGGAATGAAGGTTTTATTTGTCAGACACAAAAAGTCGTAGACAAAACCCACTACATCACCTCAACTCCCCCATCATCTCTGCGAGACACCAACTGTTTTATTTGCAATATCAGAGATCACCTTGTGGAGTAACTCGGGAGTAAATCACCAACACATCACCATAACTTTCCCATCAACGTGAGATAGGGAAGAAACCAATTTGATCATCATGTCGTCCTCATACATAAAACATCCATTCCCGCCAATAAGAGGATTGTGAAAGGACGCGAAGTAGCATGTAAGTGATCACAGGGACATTTGATGGACCAATATGTCCATGGATGAACAGTCAGTAATTACTGCAGGCTGATATCGGACAAGTTAAGGTGGGCTCTTTGGTGGTGGACAGATCTGAGATTGAGAATGAGAGACTTCTATGGAGCAGCAGTGGTTAAGCTCCCAAAGGTTGCTAGTAATATTGATTCAAAGAGGACCTATATTTCCGACAGGATCAACTCCCGTCGTCAGTAGTATTGGAGTGGATTTCTCCAGCCACGGCCGAAGCCAAAGCATTATTGGCCGTGGTAAGTGTGGAAGAGGCCATCTCATGCTACTCATGGTCCTCACTTGGATGGGATCTTTTACTTGCCCTTGCAAATGTACAAGGCACAATGGGCAGTACCACGGCTACTGTCCCATGCGACAGATACATGAAGAGCCTGTATGAAGATGTAGACAGATACATATGAAGATGATATGGCCATATGGCCCAGCCAGGCTGGACTGCCAAAGAGTGTTTGAACGCCAGGGATCACTCACTATCATGACAAGTAATGCTGCTGCTCGCGGCTTGGGCCTTTGACACTGACCGCCAATATATTGGCCGTCAACCCACCATGGTATTGGGGTGAAGCCAAGTTGTCAGCAATAAACCTGTATTGCTAGAGAGAGCAAAATATTTGTCCGCACTCCAACATTTTACAGAACGAACCAGTTTTAGATTCTTATGGATTCTGATTACGTAGGTTCCCAATATCAAACAGCATCAAACGCTAATGATTTATTGCTTCTGCCACTATTTAGCCCTCAGGCATCACAAAATCGGAAGCACACAGATAGTTTTTGCTTATGGTGACAAGCTGGAAGGCTGTGTGGTNATCACGGCCGAAGCCAAAGCATTATTGGCCGTGGTAAGTGTGGAAGAGGCCATCTCATGCTACTCATAGTCCTCACTTGGATGGGATCTTTTACTTGCCCTTGCAAATGTACAAGGCACAAGGGCAGTGTACCACGGCTACTGTCCCATGCAACATGTATGAAGAGCCTGGGATGATATGGCCATGGCCCAGGCTGGACTGCCAAAGAGTGTTTGAACGCCAGGGATCTCTCACTATCATGACAACGCTGCTGCTCGCGGCTTGAGCCTTTGACACTGATCGCCAATATATTGGTTGTCAGCAATAAACCTGTATTGCTAGAGAGAGCAAAATATTTGTCCGCACTCCAACATTTTACAGAACGAACCAGTTTTAGATCCTTATGGATTCTGATTACGTAGGTTCCCAATATCAAACAGCATCAAACGCTAATAATTTATTGCTTCTGCTACTATTTAGCCCTCAGGCATCACAAAATTGGAAGCACACAGATAGTTTTTGCTTATGGTGACAAGCTGGAAGGCTGTGTGGTGTACTCCTGGTTGCCAAGGTAGCAGGGCCTCAAGGTCACATACTCATTACCAATGCTGTATATATCAATGCACTCATGCAATATTTTTTGTCTCCAGATTGATATGACCTTGAGAATGTTGAAAAGGGGTAATTAATTTTTAAATGATCTGATGTTACAAGATGGCCAGCATTGTTCATGAAACTTACGGTACAACATGGACGCATTCCCTCTGGTAAAAAAAAGAATGTCGCCCTATAGGAGTGTCACTGATACACTCCATGTTTATTCGAGATCTAAATGGTGTTTGAATTGAATGCTGGCAATAATTTTAACTGTTCAATTTATCAACTTCTACTTCAACAAGAGTTCATAAAATAAGAGAAATTCATCTAAATGCATAGAACTATGAATTGCGTGGTTAGTAGAAAACACAATAACTAAGTTCACAACATTCCATACCAATCAATTCCTCCATTTATCTCAGTTTTCACATTAATTGAAAATACACAGTGGGTATCAATTTCAACTGAACTCTATACGTAGCTTGATCTAATGGGAGGGAATTTGACTCCAGCGTTTTATGGTTGCCAAGGCAGCGGAACTCCAAAGGCCAAAGCGACAACTGAAGCACCCAGATTCCAACAGAGGGATGATGATCTATTACGCACTGCTGTTGACTCGAGTATGCGCAGCCACTGCAACTTTCATTTCAATGAAAGCATGAGATTTTTTTAAAAACTGTGCTTCGTATGTAGTGGCTGCTTCCACCCTTGGAGGAATTATACTGACAGTATAATTCCTCCAAGTTCCACCGAAGTTTTCAGTGAGATTTTTAATCGCTCCAGTATCCTGCAGCCATTACGCTCAAAAATAACAGTGGTAATCCGTCAATTCACGCCAGGTCTTATCATTTGAAGTGTGTTTTTTCAACACCCGCCACTCAATCGGTACACGTACAAAGAACAACTTATAAATAGACAAGCGTCTTCATGTTGATATCCCTGTAAGTGTAACATTCTCTTGGAAACGCCAGTGTAAACACGGATTAGTGTTGAACATGGTGCTGTTTTCCTAGCGCAATTAATTGCTATCCTTGATGCATCGATTTCAATTAATGAGATGGAATGAACATGCAGCGAAGTAGGAGTGAAAGTAATTGCAGGAACAGCATCTAAAGAAATGGATAGTGCATGCTGTATTGCATGGTAATCGGATCTTGTAGTAGTAACCCTCTTAGGATGTTGGTGACACCCGTACATGTAGTTGGTGTGTGAGCAAGAGAAACCCTATGGGGAGACATGTGATTGTGTTGCTTGTGAAAGTACAATTTTGAACAGAACATGCGTTCTGCGGTTTTGGTGCTGTGTTGTGAACGATGTGAAGGTATTTTTACATGTAAATACACCAATAGCTCAGAGGCCACTCTGGCAGGCCTAATGCCTACGCAGTGAAGGCGGATGTAACAAATTCAGGGTACCCGATAAGTGATACCAACACTTCATTCTTGGTAGGACAGGCGGGAGGTAAGCAGAGGTGGACAGCCATACGTTCACCATGCACAACCATCATGACCATGCCTTCTCAAATCGTCATGCAGCGGTCAATGTAAACCCTGTACCCCCCCTGTTCAGGGGTCGACGTTTTTTCGACACTTATTCGACACCTAGAAAATTTTTTTGGGGTTAGGATTCGACACTAACTCACCCAGGACCTCAAATGAAATCGTCAGGTATTCACCAGCTTTTTTCACTAATCTTTTACTTTTTTTAGTCATTTCTATTAGCAATTATGAAGTAAACGCCAGGAATTCGACATTATCTATTTTTTTGGGTCGACAGAGATACGACGATAAGAAAAAAATTGAGCGCTCAGAACTCGACACTTTTTCGACACTAATTTAGTGGTGACCCCTGAACAGGGGGGGTCCAGGGTTTACATTGACCGCTGCATCAGAAGAGATGCACCAATGCTCTTTCCAAGGACAAGGTTGCGTGCGTGGAACCAGATCGTGCCCTTGACACTCTCTCACAGAAGAATGGTAATCGGTGAAGTAACTTGTCAATCATACAGAGGTAACAACCTGATCTATAGAACAAATACATGAACTGATCGATAGTTGTTGGCGCCCACAGCCATGCGTGCAGGATTAGGAACAAAGGAATCGAAGATGTTGCATTATCGTGTTATTGAATCGAAGGACAGAGTTGTCTTCCGCCTGACGTGGGAGTCTTTGAGATGATCTGAGAGAGGGTTCGTTGGCGGAAGAACAGAGCTGAGCTGGTTTGTGTTATGGGAAGGAGAGCAGTGAACGATGGGTTTGTTGCCATTGGCAATCCAGCATGAGATACGGTTGGTGAGGGAGTAAGGCGCAAGGAAATACGGACTGAACAACATCAGGCAGAGGAAAGAAAGAATTGCAGCCACCCAAAGGTCGTCACAAGTTGTCTGACCCTGCTATCATTGTCCTGTCTCACCTTCGACGATGTGGTCACTCAGTAAATTCTGTGTTATTAGATGTTACCTTCAGGGCCAAAGGCCTTGGCAAGTACAGAAGAGGCCATCACAATCTACTCATCTCCTCACTTGGATGGGGTCTTTTAACTGTGTTGCGAAGGCAGAGGGTATACAAGCACCCTCCCACAGCAGGGCTTTGGTCTCGTTCCTCTTCATACACGTTTGTGTGAGTGGATGACGAGGAGCGAGGTAAAAACCCCTGCTGTGGGAGGATGGTATACAAGGCACACACAGCTTACTGTCCCATGCAACCAAGAGGACATTAACCACGAGGCCATGAAGGCTATCGAAGTATCCCGTTTGCGCTGTGCGAAGCTTGTGACAACTTCTACAACTGCTAAGCTCAGAGGTTTTTCTGGGCTCATAATCTGAACATCGTAGATGCCTGCGTATGCCAGAGGATTTTTAAGATGGTACAAGCAGGTGCAGTTACAGTGAAAGATGACTCCACCAGGTCATTTCTCATACCATTGATATAATCTCTTCTGCTTCAAAATGAATGGCGTTGTACGAATTTTTGGGCAGGTGATTTTTTTTTAGATGATGATGTACACGCAGTTATTTGTGCAAGTATCGTGAGTCATGTTGGTCCATTTTGTTGAAGGTGCCCTTGGACGAGCCAAGAACGCATTCAGGCTCCTCACATCTCCTTCGCCGAGACAGGCAACCTGGAATCTTTCCGATGGCAGTTTGCATTTGGAACAGACACCCGCCTTTGCCATGGGCTGTCAGAGTCACACACCTCTTGGATTTTGTGTTCCGTCCACCGTTCTACTAAAGGGAGCTGACTCATGCCTAGTTGAACATGGTACACCTTGATGGACCAGTTCAGCCTTCGTTCACTCGTCGGGCCATTTGTGCACGTCACCACGTTTATGTGCCATTTTGCAGCAATTCCGACTTTACTTGCAGGTCATGATATTAGGTGCCAATCGGATTCATTGGCCTAGCAGCTTCATCTTTGGCCACGCCCAAGAGTCCATCACTGTAAGCTACTCATGTTTCTCACTCGGATGGGGTCTTCTACTTGCACTTGCATGTAGGTACAAGTACAATTCAGGCACTAAAACTGTCCCATGCAATGGAAGAGCCATGGATAATCATATCTGGAATGGCCCAGGCGAGATACAAATCTGGTACCTGTTGCTTGTTCGGCGAACAGGATAACGACTGGCATATCAAGGCTCCTCACCAAAATATTCACTTTTGTCCACCTATATACCTCTACTCGGGCGCCTTATAATAAGTGAAAGGTCATGGTCAGAATTAATGTCAAGGCCAAAATATGTGTGTTATCTGATACACCAACTAACATGTAGTGCACAAGGAAAGTAGTCTGACACACATAGCATTTCGTTGGATGTATGATTATTGTGATTGGGCATCCTTTAATTATGCAAACACTGCGGGGAAAATGCTTGGTTCTTAATTCTCTAATATTTGCATGAGCTCTTGGTTTTAGAAGTATCAGCGATGACTAATTCCTTTTGAAGCAACAGATGAAGCCATCTTCTGATGATTAGTCGGTTGTCATCGTAGAGCCTCCTGCCATGCCTGCTACAGCATGAATCAGCACAGAATCCTTTTAAAAATATCCAGAATATTGTGCACGGAGGGGTATTATTTTTTTGCAGAAACTGTCTGGAGTTGTTGGAAACATTCTCAATGAAATGGTCCATGGACCATGTGCTCACCGGGTTGGACATAACAGTCTAATGACAGAGGGATGAGCAATCTGGGTCAAGTCATTACCGAGTAGGTGCACTTTGGGTCACGTCGTTTCTGAGTTACAGCACTTTGACGATTTTCGGTTTACGCCACCTGGCGGTCATATTGGATGTCCGATTGGGCCAGAACTTCACATGCACATAAAGATCATCTGCAGAGGGCCACATAGCACATTGGAGCGCTTTGGGTCAAGTCGTCCCTGAGTTACAGCACTTTGATGATTTTCGGGTTACGCCNATTAGGTGCCAATCGGATTCATTGGCCTAGCAGCTTCATCTTTGGCCACGCCCAAGAGTCCATCACTGTAAGCTACTCATGTTTCTCACTCGGATGGGGTCTTCTACTTGCACTTGCATGTAGGTACAAGTACAATTCAGGCACTAAAACTGTCCCATGCAATGGAAGAGCCATGGATAATCACATCTGGAATGGCCCAGGCGAGATACAAATCTGGTACCTGTTGCTTGTTCGGCGAACAGGATAACGACTGGCATATCAAGGCTCCTCACCAAAATATTCACTTTTGTCCACCTATATACCTCTACTCGGGCGCCTTACAATAAGTGAAAGGTCATGGTCAGAATTAATGTCAAGGCCAAAATATGTGTGTTATCTGATACACCAACTAACATGTAGTGCACAAGGAAAGTAGTCTGACACATAGGATTTCGTTGGATGTATGATTATTGTGATTGGGCATCCTTTAATTACGCAAACACTGCGGGAAAAATGCTTGGTTCTTAATTCTCTAATATTTGCATGAGCTCTTGGTTTTAGAAGTATCAGCGATGACTAATTCCTTTTGAAGCAACAGATGAAGCCATCTTCTGATGATTAGTCGGTTGTCATCGTAGAGCCTCCTGCTACAGCATGAATCAGCACAGAATCCTTTTAAAAATATCCAGAATGTGCACGGAGGGGTATATTTTTTTTTTGCAGAAACTGTCTGGAGTTGTTGGAAACATTCTCAAAAATTGCAGTTCCATTCTGTGTTTCTTGCTGATATCCTTCAACAATCTTGTACATGTACATCCGAGGTGCAGTGGAAACATCGGAGCCCCTCGCCTCTTGAATCTGAGGTTCCGCTTTCGATGCCTAGCCTAGCCTATTTGGCCCCGCTCTTCAAATCAAAGAGAGAGTGATCTCTTTGATCAGGTTTTCTCTAGTTGTTCAGCACTGGAGTTTCCTCTTGTTGCACATCTAAGTTGTCCAGTATTGTCGATTGAGTTAATGACGCCCCATTTGGAACGATATCGAATTGAAAACTGCTATTAAATGGACCTGACCCCCAACTGGCCATGAATCGACCTCTTCCTCGTTGGCCACCTCGTTCACCATTTCACGCAATCCCGCAGGACACCAAACACTGATCAAACCACGAATTTATAACATTTACATTCAGCGAGTTAATTCATGGGATATATACCGCGGCTGGTCATACATCTGATCATGCTCAAGACTGACACTGATTACCCTTTGGAAGCGCTGTCCGATCCAGTGTTAAATGGGTGCCGGCAGAAAAACCAAATCATTTCAGCTGACGAGACATCCAGCCGTCCATGGCATTGATCAATATGGACAAGAGATTGCCCATCCCCAGACTAAAAGTGTACCATGGATTAAAGGATGACTGAGTGCGTGCAACAGGAGGGTTGAGTGACCAGTGGCTGTCTCAAGGGGCTTACAGGTCGACATTGCGTCTTGAAGCAACTCGCGGCAACTAGCTTTACGGTGATGGAAGCAACTCGGAGTGACTGATCACTCAGATCAGTTGCCAATTTTGTCGACCTGAGCACGCTTGCGTCTCCGAGCAAATGCTAGTTGCCACGAGTTGATTCGAGTTGCCCATGTTCTACCTTTCGGCGACTACATGTAGTTGTCTCAAGTTCCACTCAGATCCGTCGACCTGCACTTGCTTGCGACTGATCAGTTGCTTGAAGGGGGATATTTTATTGAAAATCATGTGACGTATACCGAAAAAAGAATGGGGGCAGTGGAATGGGCCGAGGGCATGGAAGACACGCTGTCGACATGAGCGTGCTGTTCGAGGTAACTCCCAGTTGCTCTGAGTTCCTCTCAATCACTGAAATGTCGACCTGCGCGTGGTTGTTTTTTTATCTGCAACGGATCCGTCGAGTTGCTTCAAGACGCAATGTCGACCTGTAAGCCCCTTCGCCGCTTCAGAAATCTTCGTGGTGCCCTTCGACAACAGCTGGACAGAGGAATCATCAGTGCCTGTCATCTCAGAGTTCCAGGTTCGATCCACAGTTGGACTCATCTTCCAAGGTGATGGAGAGGCCGATGCTCTTTCGCATCTCATTTTTTCTCCAGGCACTCCAGTTTCCTCCTCCTCAATGGTACTGTCACACCTTACTGGATAGCGTTAATGGACATCCGACGGAGCAAACGAAAATTATCTGGTGGTGATAGTCGTCTCCGTTGCTGCTGGAGGCCTCACGAACGGAAGAAAATAGAGGACCACCACAGTGTATGTTGCTATCTGTTCGGGACGAGCAACGAACGAGTTCTGAACAAAACGAATGCACAGCGCACAACAACCGTACAAATAACGGACGCCTTTGCCCAGTGGAGTCCGTTCCAAGTTTTGTGCATGCACAAAACTTTCCGCCGGGTAGAACGGACCTTGCCTGACAAGGTGACGGTACGCATTTCCCGAACGAGAAACGAACAGGAAACGCATGCAAACGGAAATGAATGGATTCAATATTTTGCTCTCCGTCGGACGTCCGTTAACGCTATCTGGCCAGGTGTGATAGTAGCATAAGGCCAATTCATAGTTTTGCAGTGACCCGATTGCGGAATAGAAAATCTGGTTGCCGCACTAGCAACGGACACGGTTATGCAAGAAACGAATCGATTCCGGAGAACGCAGTGAACGTACTGAACTTGCTAATAACGTATTTCACCCGATCAGTTGTTGCGCGCGTACATTCCGTCAACGAATCCGTTTGACTTGAATGGATTTTAACTTTTTGCACGTTGCGTTCCTCGTCTGTCGAATCCATTGCGCAAAACGAGGCTCCGCACCGGTAGCACGTGAAGTATGAACTGATAAACGGAAGCCAGTAGCGTGATAAACGGAAGCCAGTAGCGTGATGGACTCAGCTTCGAGTTGGCCAAGTCGACGCGCAATTTGAGTTGAGCATGAACAGCGATGCGAAACGCCAAGCGCATGCACTTGCGCCGACCTCTTGTTGTGCAATGCGCAAAGTATGAACCTACCGGTACCGTCACATCAAGTCTGCTAAATTAGATACCAGCATGCTGCTAGTACATGTATTTGACTCTCAGCTCGTGATACATGATCATACGACATCAATCAATTCTTCAACGTTAAAGAAATTTTCGAGGTATGATGGCCTCCTCCACAACACAGCGTGTTCGGTTTCTTACTCGCGCCTACACCGGCCTGGCATGACAGCATTTTATTTACTGGAAGTTCTCTAAATCAGGCCTGTCGCGCCAGGCGTTACTAACCCTCCCCTCTGAGTCGGTTACTTCGGGAAAAGATGGCGGCGAAGCTGACTCGGCAATGGAGAAAGAGAAAATGCTTTGGCGCCAAGACATTTCACTCACGCCAGGTGCGAGACTGTTCGTTTACTTGGCCCCTTCATAGATGCCAAATCATATCACCACGTCCTGTCCCCCATGACACTTTACTCGTGTCGGACACAATTCAGCATTCTTTTATTGGCCTCCAATGCGCATGTCTGAGAAAGCGCTAGTGCCTGGCCAGTGTAAGTAATCGAACACGCTATTTTAACATACATGTACTTCGACGTGCGACCGTTGTCAGCGACCGAACGCACGATCTCGCATTCGACACCAACCCCATCGCGTGATTTGGTCGGCATCCGATCGCGAGATTGTGATTACTTGAGTCATTTCATAACACGTCACCGTCGCTGAAGTACATGTACGCTGGACTATGAATCAACTCCACGAAGATTTTGATCGCGCGGGGACACTGGTGGTCGTGCGTCAAAATATGAACTCGGCTTTAGGAAAGTTCTCGCCTCGTCAACCTCTTCCATGTCTTCTCTTCTCGACAAATCTCTTGCTTTGTTGACGCTGGCCAGCAGACACTACGCAAATTTTGTCGCTCCGATAAAAACTGCTTGTATGAGAAATCTCCCGGTGTACAGTGTAAATATCAGGTAACTCCATGAATAGATCGATATAGATTCAGAACAAAAAACCTGAGCGCTTAGGGCAAGTAGGCAAAGTAAAGGATAATGTTCTAAAAAAAGTCAGGAACTATTCTGTTTCACAAACTCGGTGATGAGATTTATGGCACACCACAAAAAGTGTTGTAAAATGATATTACCATAGAGATTGACTGCCCTAAGCGTTTCCCCTGAGCTATGAAGTTTTTGCACACATCATTATTTCATGATGTGCTTCATTTTTCATGGGTTTTTGTGGATCCAACGATGTTTCAACCTGGCGTGGTCATGTGAAATTAACGATGAAACTGCAGGCCAAACTAAAGCAATGTTCATCAAGGGCGTTAGGCTGGTCTGAGGCCTGGGGAGGTGCACATTTTTGAAGAGGTGGAACTCCTCCTATAGACTAGGCATGAATATTTATTCACACTTGTAGGCCTTTCTAGGGCCTATCCGCCACAGGAAATCTTAAAGTTTTTTGGCAGGTGTTTTGAGCATATTGGTACCGGGTGTCTAACGCTGAAGACTAACAAAGGTGCGCACTAGAGGGGGTCGGGGGCCTCCCCCAGAAAATTTTTGGAATTAGATGCTCTGAGACGTGATTTCAGAGCTGTTCTACCGAAATTGACACAAGAACTACAAGTTTGATTTTTCGTGCTTGCCTATAGCGGAACTCTCTTACTGCTGCGGGGAGGTGCACGTGCACCCCCCAGCCTACGCACCTGTTCATGATAAAACAAGAACATTATAAAATGCACGATGGGTTCTCTCAGGAGATCATGATCTGAAAGGTACCAGATCAGAAGACGCAATTTAACTGTATCCAGCACTTCAGGACAAGAAGGGCCCATATCGGCTACCAGCCTACTTGGTCGTTGGAACAACAACTTATTCGAAATCCTTGCTGTACATTTGGCCTGCGGTACTAAGCAGTATTTCCACAAGCAATAGGGTAGGGTACCGGTATATTATTACTAGATAGACCACTTCACTACGATAGACGGTCTCACTATCGGAGTACATGTAAGTGGTCAAGACCGCAAAGGCATGACACAACTACATGTATGGTGTCGCGTACAAAATTCACTTGACATTGCCGCATGATAATGACTAGCATCGCATAACACTACATGATGGCAAACTGATGCAAATTCTTGTTGTGGAAGTTTATTCAACCACGGCATGTTGGCACTTTTTTACCATCAGAGTAAAGCATAGGTTACAATAACTTTTTCCAAGTCCAAGAGTTAAAAAACAAACAACATTTGAGATCAAAGTAAACAACACTCAAACAATGCACAACAAGAGATACAATGTATCTCCTGAATATTTCATCAAAAAGCATGACAAAAAGAGCCGAACACTGTCACACATTTTGCCCCAACACTCAATTAATTTTGCATTGTAAGCCATCTATTTTTCCATGTAGAAAAACATGGTAACATTAAACACCATCAGGATTTTTCAAAGTTCATTACCAATATAGCCAGTCTATGCAATAAATGTGACATTGCAAAGGGATTTTTACAAAAAATCATTCAAAAAGTAATTTGCAAGCTAGAGAAATATTTGCTTTCCTCCCCTTGATACGTCGACTATTGTGTTCTGTCGACAATTAAATGTGAAAACAGCTCCAGCTAAAATAAACAGAGAAATATGATATTGTCACCAACTATAACAACAAAACAGGACCCCAAACAAAATAATGATACCATCCATAATTGTATTACAATCATGCCAGTGTCTCCAATGCCTGGATGAAAACAAGGATACAAAATACCCGAAGATACATTATAGACTGCAAGGCGAAATGAGTCACATTTTCACCTCGCATCGCGCTAACCCAGCCAACTTTTCCACAGTTGAAGAGCCGTCGGGTCAGTACTTCATGAATAACCCATGCTACGATGGCTCATGATCATGATGCACGAGATCGCTAAGTGAGAGTTTTAGAGAAGATGTGGGACCATGTATTTTTTTAAATTGCTGTGCGAGGAGGGTTCATTCAATTACTGTCTGTAGACAATTCTGAGATCAGACAAGCTGATGGGCTATGACCAATATGTCGGTACTCGGTATCCATTAATGCAATCGATTTCGGGCTGGTAGCTAGCCTAGTATTTGCAGAACAATGAAGATAAAAACTTAAAGTTTGGGTTACAGTAGAGGTGTCATCCACCTCTACACATGAACTCCAGTCTGTCCTCAAACCTTTCAGCATAACTGCTGAACACTCAGAGGAGCTGCTGGAGTTGAGTGGAAATTTCTCTCTGTCTGAGGGACAAGACAGGCCAACATCCAAATTATCCATGACCAAGGTTCAAACAGTGAGGTACCTGCAGAACTAACGTCACGACATGGCGCTGTGGTCGGTGTGTCCGAAATGTCATTTTTCCAACATTATTTCCATTTATTTCTGGCGAGAAAACAACCCACTCGTTTTGGTCGCCTGACAGTAAAACTTTACATCATCCTGTGTCAGATGAAAATTTCTTTTTCATCTCCCTGTTTTCTTCTTTCAAAGAATTGAGAGGATAGCAATAAAGGCAACGTTTTTGTCTGATCAATTCCTGTAGACAAATGTACCGGTCAAGTTTTCACGACGCAACGTCAACACTTTAAATGACGTCAGTGACATCGCGATAGGTCAATCCATCACAGCGGCACCGTGTGGCAAAGTCATGCGTCTTATCCCTGCCAGCTGAGTGTTGGTGATCCTTCACATTTTGAAGGACTAGACATACGCATGAATAATCCCAAACCGGACAATCATATGATGATATGAGCAAAGCACTTGATTTCCTTACCTGAGTCTCCATTTATCATGCCAAAGTTATCCAGCTCGGTGACCGCGGTCTCGATCTTGCCTGTTGCGCTATTATGGCTAACGATACTGTTTCTGGTCGGGATGGTCCCATTTGGAGGAAGGCTATGGCTACTGCTTGATTGATGGTTCGATTTTTGGTTCAGGTTCGTTTGTTCCTTCCGTTCCTTTGGTTTACTGGGCACCCATCTGGAAAGAGAGTACATGGAATGGTACCCTCAAGGACATGTGATTGTGACAGGGTATCATGTAGGTCATCGTGCTACCTACTGAAAGAAATTTGACAATGACCAGATTTACACAAAGCATGGAAGTACACAGCAAATGGACGATTAGTATTATGAATCTCCCCCAGGGCCCAAGCACCCCGTTCAGACGAATAGCTAAGTAAAATAGTCTGGGGTGCATGCAAACCCCTTCTGGTGCTACATGTATTAGGCTAATGCCTTGAATTGAACTAACTGTACCCGCAGTACACGGCATAGCCTGTCCCACCAACCACGAAGGGTTTCTGATTTCAGACTAAGGCAACTTGGCCTTTGAACCGAAAGTTACATTAGCACACCTCTATCAGTGTCGCAGAGCGTCACGTCTCCCGCTGGAGGCGACGTTACTGGAATACGACGTTACGTCAGTCATGGAAAAAATCACCATGCCGTGACGTTCAAGTCGACGCAAATCGACGTGACGTCACGTAATGTTACCCTCGGGGGTAACATTACGAGGGTAACATTACGATACGAGGGCAACATTACGTCGCTGACGTCACTGACGTCGCTAACATGACGTCGCTGGCGAAATGACGCGACGTCATGCATGTCATGTCTAGATCCGACGGGAGATTTTCACTATTCGGAGTCCGAATATCAGCGAAATCTCTGTTATTATCACCTTAAACTGACTGTAATTGCCTCCAATAAGACTTGTTCACATTGAGAAGAGGTGTGCTAAAGCAATTGGCGCCCGGTCGGTCGGGTGACTCGCCTCAGGAACCATCACCACCGAGGGTGACGCAAAACGTCATCCCGTACCTCAAGTAAGTTTCCGTGAATGTGATTGGCTCACACCGCACACGTGACCATGAGGAATTTTGGCATGTCGACCGGTCTGACGTCACCAAAGGTGCGACATTTCATGAAATGTCAACCGGCAATGGCCGCCGCTTTTTTCACTCTCTCGGTTCGCAAGTTCGAACGTCAATAGAACAAATGCATACTCTTCAAACGGAAAAATACCACTCACGATCTCATTTCTTGGCAGTAAGCAGTAGCCTTGATGCAGAATGGTTAACTCAACGCGTCCCAAATTCTTGGCCGGAGCCTGTCGGCACACCTCACAGTCATGTCAGTCCAGCTGAATGCGGACGGCATAGGCCTATGTACCGTGGCTGGAAAGTATCATATTTATTTTTTTTCTGAATATTTATTTTTTTTTCTAAATTATTATTTTTCATTCTAAATTCGAATTTTCAATTTCCGCCGCGTGGCGAAAATTATTTCCGCCGTGCCCATAATTATTTCCGCCGCCTGGCGAAAATTATTTCAGCCGTGCCCATAATTATTTCCGCCGCCTGGCACCTCGCCCATAATTATTTCCTTCACATTCATGTCCTCAACTTTGCATCCCGCGGGGGGACATTTCGGCATGTCACCCGACATGGCGGGCAACATTTTTCTAATGTCACCCTCCCTCCCGTGCACCAATTGTTTACTGTTTAAAGAGCAGGCAGTTGTTGGATGGGTGACGTTTCTTGCATGCCTTTGCTTGGGCCAACTGTACTAGGCCTACATTGATACTTGGAGGAATTATACTTCCTCCAACATGTCCAAGATTGATACCTGTACCTCATTTCTCAGCTTTTTAGTACGGTTTCTTGAATTCGGAGTTCCGCTTTAAGTGGTACGACAATGTCACTGCCGCGACGTAGCATAAAGACGTCACTTGTGACGTGAACCTTTGGCACCTGGTATAACATGCACTGACTCGCTATCGGGAGTCGGCACTGAGGTAGTTTTTGACAAATTCTATTCTCGTCTACCATGTTCATGACTTTCATGACATGCGTGATCTTATGATTAGCTCACAGTGGATCCGATCTATCTCCTCCCGAGACAAAATGCCATGAGATACATGTAAGTGACACCCGATGACTAATTCGTCGACCTTCTGCCCCCTGTGCTCCCTTGACTACTGCTCTTCAAAGCATATTACATCATTTTGTCCCTAAGGGTATCATCTCTGGTAATCCGTCACACCAAATCTGGATGGACAAAGTGCTGTGGAGCACAACTATTCAACATTGAACCAGATTCTGCATCTTTGATTGATGTGGTTGTGGGAGACGTCACGTTGAGTATAAATGGCAAGAAAAATGCCTTGAGGGAAGAAGATGGAAGATGATATAAGTTAGCTGTCTCTCCTTGTTTTAAATTTCTGGCTGTCGATTTTGGACAGGGCATGGAATAATAACAGGTTTATAAGATAAGACAGCTTCCTACCAAACTTGAACCCACGTTTTTGGAGGGATTTAGAATTCATAGAGGATATACATGTACATGTACTGTACATCTAACGATGGCGTTGTAAGTGGTGTGGTATGAAATGATTGTGACAGAATATTGTTGCAGGTCCTGAAGTTACATGCACATTTTCTTGCTGTGGTCACGTCACATGCACTGGGAATGGAAATAGTGTTGGCAAAAAGATTGAAGTTACAAAAAACCGAACCAAGACAAAGTATCCCGAGGTTACATGTAGCTTATGGGAGCAAGAGTGGTGCCAAAAGATACATGTAGGAAACTACCACTGCAGTTCAAGCACGGCATTTCCTATGTCTTTGCAGTACCGTATTGTTTATTGGGTTTTCTTACAGTACTCATTTTGTGACCCATTTTGTTTTTGGCGCAATGCGCATCCTTGCAGCACACCGACAAGGACATCAGTTTTTTTACAGGGTCGGTGATGCTAAATGAATTATCAAGACTCTTGACTGCAAGACAGGGCTAGCAATACCCCCCACCCCACCCCCATCCATAATCCACCACTCTCAACCATAACACCATTAGTGTTTCCTGCAAGTAAATACAGCTATTACAAGATGCTAAAATGGTGCTTTAGAGCCACTTAAAGAGTCTGCCACCCATAAAGGGATTTCTTTTTCCACTTCTTCACATAATAATGTTTTGCTTAAGTAGCTTTCCTATTGGAGATCTTTATCCATGCAGACATGGCAGAGGCGGGTAATAACATTTAGTCTTGCCCTAAGAGTGCATGTAAGATTCTCTGGGTATTCTACATTTGCTGTAGGGAACAACCTCCATTTTTTTTGCTTGGAAGTGCTCAAAGTTTCATCGTGTCATAGAACTTTGTCTTGGAAGATACCAATCCGCAAATAGTTACATCTTTTACAACCTAGCAGCCAATCTTTTCTCGTTGTGTTAATTTCATATCAGAAGCTGCATAGAAAAGAAGAGACTGCACTCCACACTTTTTATTTTCATTTCACACATCAAAGTTTTTTAAGGACGAACATCTGTCTTGCTCACATCAGGACGCAGGCGCCTAAGACATGTAAGATGTCACTTACATGAGTTAGACTACATGATTTTAAAATTGGACGAACACTCTCAGATCAAGTCAGACTTGACAACAGACATGAGAGCAAATCAAACTTTTGACTTGCAAACTTTATGTCTTCATTCGTAAGGAATCATATTAAAAGACAATCCCATCATCTATTCCTCCTGCCATGCCTGTGTCAACCGTTTCTCCTTACTAATACTAGGCCTAAGGCATCCCATTAATAAAGGATAATGAATCATAAATGGAATGAAAATGACATAATACATGTACATATAAATGACTGGAGGTTGAGGCTGACAGTGACAGTCAAAGACGTACATGTAGCCTTACCTTGGTCTCCTAGCCTACTCAGTGCCAAGTCAAGAATGACTTTTTAAATTGAGTCAGGTCAATGACAGTCATGATACTGTCATGACTGTCATGACCGTACTGATATTGATAACTTTTTAAATGAATGAATGAATGATATGGGAATAGGCTAGCTAGCAATGATTCTTCATTCCTTCAATGCAGTTGAGGTTCTCTGCCTAGGGCCTAGTTTTTTAGCCATTAGGCTAGGCCTAGAGGACCAGAAACATATGTTTCTGCTAGGTCCAATCTGTCCTGAGACATTCAGAAAGCTGAGCTAGGCTAGGTCTAGGCCTACATGTATCATGTAGGCTAATTGGGTAATTAGGGAAGTCCCTTTGATTGACTTTTAAAAAAATGAACTCCTTTCCAACTGCATCTTTAACGACGATTGACGACAAACTCCAATGGTATGGTAAACATTCAAAAATTGAGTCTTACATTTGAGTTCCTTCAGAACTTGAGCTCGAGTCACTGTCATCCCGGGCATTTCGCAACCTCCTCCCCTCCGAATCGGAGCTAGAATCCAGGCTATCCTCGTCATCTTCATCAGCTTCACTCATTTCTGTACCACTCTGCGTGGTCATACTGTTGTCATCATCATGATGATGATGTCCTACCCTCCCTTCATTCTCTGCATCATTCAAATTCATGAATAATCCCAAACCGGACAATCATATGATGATATGAGCAAAGCACTTGATTTCCTTACCTGAGTCTCCATTTATCATGCCAAAGTTATCCAGCTCGGTGACCGCGGTCTCGATCTTGCCTGTAGCGCTATTATGGCTAACGATACTGTTTCTGGTCGGGATGGTCCCATTTGGAGGAAGGCTATGGCTACTGCTTGATTGATGGTTCGATTTTTGGTTCAGGTTCGTTTGTTCCTTCCGTTCCTTTGGTTTACTGGGCACCCATCTGGAAAGAGAGTGCATGGAATGGTACTCTCAAGGACATGTGACAGGGTATCATACATGTAGGTCATCGTGCTGCCTAAGTAACTGGAAGAAATTTGACAATGACCAGATCTCCGCAAAGCACGAAAGTACACAGCAAATGGACGATTAGTATTATGAGCCCCCAGGGCCCAAGAATCCTTGAACAGACGAAGAGCTAAGTAAAATAGTCTGGGGTGCATGCAAACCCCTTCTGCTGCTAGGCTAATGCCTTGAATTGAACTAACTCTACCCGCAGTACACGGCATAGCCTGTCCCACCAACCACGAAGGGTTTCTGATTTCAGACTAAGGCAACTTGGCCTTTGAACTGAAAGTTACATGTATAATGTTGAAAGAGCAGGCAGTTGTTGGATGGGTGATGTTTCTTGCATGCCTTTTCTTGGGCCAACTGTACTACATGTAGGCCTACATTGATACTTGGAGGAATTATACTTCCTCCAACATGTCCAAGATTGATACATGTACATGTACCTCATTTCTCAGCTTTTTAGTACGGTTTCTTGAATTCGGAGTTCCGCTTTAAGCGGTACGACAATGTCACTGCTGCGACGTAGCATAAAGACGTCACTTGTGACGTGAACCTTTGACACCTGGTATAACATGCACTGACTCGCTATCGGGAGTCGGCACTGAGGTAGTTTTTGACAAATTCTATTCTCGTCTACCATGTTCATGATTTTCATGACATGCGTGATCTTCTGATTACATGTACAGTACAGTACAGTACATTACGTGTAGCTCACAGTGGATCCGATCTATCTCCTCCCGAGACAAAATGCCATGAGATACATGTAAGTGACACCCGATGACTAATTCGTCGACCTTCTGCCCCCTGTGCTCCCTTGACTACTGCTCTTCAAAGCATATTACATCATTTTGTCCCTAAGGGTATCATCTCTGGTAATCGGTCACACCAAATCTGGATGGACAAAGTGCTGTGGAGCACAACTACATGTATTCAACATTGAACCAGATTCTGCATCTTTGATTGACATGATTGATGTGGTTGTGGGAGACCTCACGTTGAGTATATGGCAAGAAAAATGCCTTGAGGGAAGAAGATGGAAGATGATATAAGTTAGCTGTCTCTCCTTGTTTTAAATTTCTGGCTGTCGATTTTGGACAGGGCATGGAATAATAACAGGTTTATAAGATAAGACAGCTTCCTACCAAACTTGAACCCACGTTTTTGGAGGGATTTAGAATTCATAGAGGATATCCATGTACTGTACATTGTACATCTAACGATGGCGTTGTAAGTGGTGTGGTATGAAATGATTGTGACAGACATGACAGAATATTGTTGCAGGTCCTGAAGTTACATGCACATTTTCTTGCTGTGGTCACGTCACATGCACTGGGACTGGAAATAGTGTTGGCAAAAAGATTGAAGTTACAAAAAACCAAACCAAGACAAAGTATCCCGAGGTTAGCTTATGGGAGCAAGAGTGGTGCCAAAAGATACATGTAGGAAACTACCACTGCAGTTCAAGCACGGCATTTCCTATGTCTTTGCAGTACCGTATTGTTTATTGGGTTTTCTTAGTACTCATACTGGGATCAAAGAACTGACCCATTTTGTTTTTGGCGCAATGCGCATCCTTGCAGCACACTGACAATGACATCAGTTTTTTTACAGGATCGGTGATGCTGTTTAAAATGAATTATCAAGACTCTTGACTGCAAGACAGGGCTAGCAATACCCCCCACCCCACCCCCATCCATAATCCACCACTCTCAACCATAACACCATTAGTGTTTCCTGCAAGTAAATACAGCTATTACAAGATGCTAAAATGGTGCTTTAGAGCCACTTAAAGAGTCTGGCACCCATAAAGGGATTTCTTTTTCCACTTCTTCACATAATAATGTTTTGCTTAAGAAGCTTTCCTATTGGAGATCTTTATCCATGCAGACATGGCAGAGGCGGGTAATAACATTTAGTCTTGCCCTAAGAGTGCATGTAAGATTCTCTGGGTATTCTACATTTGCTGTAGGGAACAACCTCCATTTTTTTTGCTTGGAAGTGCTCAAAGTTTCATCGTGTCATAGAACTTTGTCTTGGAAGATACCAATCCGCAAATAGTTACTTCTTTTACAACCTAGCAGCCAATCTTTTCTCGTTGTGTTAATTTCATATCAGAAGCTGCATAGAATAGAAGAGACTGCACTCCACACTTTTTATTTTCATTTCACACATATCAAAGTTTTTTAAGGACGAACATCTGTCTTGCTCACGTCAGGACGCAGGAGCCTAAGACATGTAAGATGTCACTTACATGAGTTAGACTACATGATTAATTGGACGAACAATCTCAGATCAAGTCAGACTTGACAACAGACATGACAGAGCAAATCAAACTTTTGACTTGCAAACTTTATGTCTTCATTCGTAAGGAATCATATTAAAAGACAATCCCCCCAGCAAAAAATGAACCATGAACTTTATGGTTGAACAACCAAATAACCGTGAAGTTCATAGTAAAACTGTGAAGTTCATAGTAAAACTATGAACTTTTATGGTTGAACCATAAAGTTCATGATTCATTTTTTCCTGGGCCATCATCTATTCCTCCTGCCATGCCTGTGTCAACCGTTTCTCCTTATGCCATGCGTAATTAATTCTATGTTTCGTGTCCCACTGTCACCTAAAATTGGTGCGCGCGCGCTCCAAACACAACACAAACTGTTTTTAACACGGGCTGAAACACGAATCAATACAGTACATGTCACACAGATTGATATCCTGGGGGGATTTTGAATGGATATGATGAAGAATTGAGGCATCCTGACCATGAAACAAGAGCTCTATCTGTTGGAACTTTGTTTTAATCTGTCAGCATCCTGGTTTTGTGACCAAGGATAGGAACCACAGCTTTCTCAGGAGGTATTTTAACACTTATTGGGCCTATTTTTTACCGATAGTTTTGTGTTAGCAATCTTGAGAATCTCGGAAAATGGATGCGCAATGCATTTCTATTAGCAGACGACAGTCAGAAATATGCGCGCGCGGGACGCGAAACATAGAATTAATTACGCACGGCCTTACTTAGGCCTAAGGCATCCCATTAATAAAGGATAATGAATCATAAATGGAATGAAAATGACATAATACATGTACATGTACATAAATGACTGGAGGTTGAGGCTGACAGTGACAGTCAAAGACGTAGGCTTACCTTGGTCTCCTAGCCTACTCAGTGCCAAGTCAAGAATGACACTTTTTAAATTGACAGTCAGGTCAATGACAGTCATGATGTTATGCGCCATCAATGGATCCTGGATCATGACCGTACTGATATTGATAACTTTTTAAATGAATGAATGAATGATATGGGAATAGGCTAGCTAGCAATGATTCTTCATTCCTTCAATGCAGTTGAGGTTCTCTGCCTACATGTAGGGCCTAGTTTTAGCCATTACTAGGCTAGGCCTAGGACCAGAAACATATATGTTTCTGCTAGGTCCAATCTGTCCTGAGACATTTCAGACAGCTGAGCTGGGCTAGGTCTAGGCCTACATGTATCATGTAGGCTAATTGGGTAATTAGGGAAGTCCCTTGATTGACTTTTAAAAAAATGAACTCCTTTCCAACTGCATCTTTAACGACGACTGACGACAAACTCCAATGGTACATGTATGGTAAACATTCAAAAATTGAGTCTTACATTTGAGTTCCTTCAGAACTTGAGCTCGAGTCACTGTCATCCCGGGCATTTCGCAACCTCCTCCCCTCCGAATCGGAGCTGGAATCCAGGCTGTCCTCGTCATCTTCATCAGCTTCGCTCATTTCTGTACCACTCTGCGTGGTCATACTGTTGTCATCATCATGATGATGATGTCCTACCCTCCCTTCATTCTCTGCATCATTCAAATCCCCAAGTTCAATATCCAAACTTTGAGAATGGTCAAAAGAGTCGGAAAAACTGTCAACATCGCCATGCCTGTCAGTGTCAGACTCACCAGATTGGTTCGAACCGAGATGGATCACTGAACAAGGACTCTCAGCCTCATCAGTCGACTCAGCTCCTAAATTATTATCCATATCAGCCATTTTAGAGGTAATTAAGAGGCCGTTTTAATTGAAAATTCGGAGAGACGCACACAAAGGCTGCTTGCCGGTCCGCCGCCATTTTGGACAATGATGTATCACGTGACTCAGGCAGCATCAGCAGCATTTGAATAGGTGGCGCCACCGCATGGTGTAATTCCAGGATGCTTTCATCCTGGTGTTGCACCATCTTTGAATCATCTCATGACCTCACTGAATGTGCAAAACCTTACGAAATCCTAAAAAAAATCTTTGATTTGTTGGTGCCTAATCCAAAATTTGCATAGGCCCCTATTTCTGGCCCAGTTGAGGATCCAAGGCCCCCCCCATTCCTCTTGACCAACAAATCTGTAAAATCGACTGTGAAATTCTGAAATTTAGAGCAAATTACTTAAATTCACCGCAGATTTAAAAATTTTGAGCACGGCGAAACGGTGTGCCCCCTCTTTTTCGAAATCGGGGATCCGCCCCTGCACCTGATATTATATACCGAGGCTTTTTCAAACTCAATACAAATACCGGGTACACAATTTGAGAAAAAACATCACAAAACAAACAAAATCAAATTGATTTATATATTATTATCAATGAAAGACATTACACTGAAAATTGCAAAGTCTTATTTGATTTGGACATTTTTTAAAGTTGGCGAAACACATATTCCTTTTCCTTCAATTTTAAATGGAGATCCTTTGTATGTGGCTACTTTGTTTTCATCCACCTTCAGATCTGGTGCAACTTGCTCCCATATCTTTCTCTTTGGGTTGAGCATCACGTCTGGTTCACCTGTTGCAAGAAAGAAATAACAATTTGTCAGGTATATATGATTTGTGTAGCACTAGAATAGTTTGTCGCCAATACCCATGTTTTTGGTACCGGTACTGATGATTGGCAATGTGGATGAACTGAAGGAGGAACCCAGAGACCACAATCCTCTGGTGTGGAATGCAGTGTCAGACTATACACAGTCCTCTAAACAGAAATAGACACAACTGATATTCACCACAATGGGGAACCGGAGGAACTAACGTCACAACGCGGGGCTGTGAGCGGTGCGACCGAAGTTTCTTTTTTCTAACGTTATTTCCATTTATTTCTGGCGTGAAAATCACCCTTTTGTTTCGGTCGCCTGGCATTAAAATTTACACCATCTTGTAGCAGATGAAAATGAGTGCAATTTTGCAATGCTTTTTTCCTTAAAATGAAGACACAGGTGACAATTTCGGCAACGTCTTTATCTCATTTTATCTGTAGAAAATGTACAGCGGATTTTTTCATGACGCAACGTCAACACCAAAAACGACGTCAATGACGTCGTTTCGGTCGCACTGCTCGCAGCGCCGACCTGTCGGGATTTCCGGCACGCGGGTTCCTCATTAACCTCAACTGAGTAAGAGAAGCTCACCTGGAAAACTGTCAAATGTGACCCTATCACCTGGAACACAGTCCTTGGGCACTTCAAGAACCTCCACTTTTTCTGGTGTACTAGGGCACATGATCATTCCCTCCGACAAGATCCCTCGCATCTTTGCTGGTTTGAGATTACACAAGAAAACAGCCTTCTTGTTTTGCATCTGAAAAGAAGAAAGAAGTGAATGAAGTCATAGATAAATCATTTAAGCTGTGTTCATCCTACGGTCTTATACCGCTTTGAAAGTGATACATGTGTATAATGCATTCAAGCGTGTTAGCCGTTCAGACAGCAGTTGACTTATAACAGTTTGAAAGCGTTCTAGCGAAACTGTGTTAGAATGGAATACAACTGAAGAAATGGTGATTCGGCACTGAATACACACCTCTTCTAAAGTTACATGTTTGACGAGCCCACTAACAATGGTCCTGGGACTTTCTTCACCAACGTCCACCGTCTCCACATAAAGGGTGTCGGCATCGGGGTGTCGTTTCACATCAATAATCACACCAATCTTCATATTCAGACGGGAAACATCAACAGGTTTCTCATCATCAGGATTCGTTGCCTTTTTACCAGCATCTGAAAAGATTTTATAATTTGAAGCCAACACTGTTCCATTACAACAACGGGAATGTGATTTTGATTTGGTTTTTTATAAAAAACTGTTGAGGACAGACAGAATCATAACACCTTTCTTTTTCTCTTTGGGTTCTTTTGCCTTCTTCTTTGGTTGACTTCCATTCGTTGTGGCTTCTGCAGCTGACACTGTTGACATAGAAGTCGGTTCTGCAGTAGAGCTGTTGGCAGGAACGGATGATCTCATGGATGGCATTGGTATCTGCTTTTCTACAAAGAAGAGTTTCAAACAACTTCACACATAGTTTAGGCCATAGATTCTTTGCAGAAATATTTAAATACCTCATTAAAAACTGCATGGTGCTCCTAAAACTTTTTTTGTGTGATTTTTCAAAACACAATGTCCACCAAGCTCTTGTTTCTCTGGGGAAGGGCCCCCAGTCCCTCAGTGGGGCGACTGCTGAAGGAACCCTACCAAGGTCCATATTATTTGTTCTGGAGAAAACTCTTGACTAGACTCTCTTGATAACTACAATACAGAAGCCAATCTTCACCAACCTCCATTTCTATATTCCAAGTTGATGAGGTGCTGCTTCAAAAGATCTATTTCTTCACGCAATGCTACAGTCTCAACCTTCAATTTCTCTTCTTCTTGACGGCAAATACTTTTAGCTGAGATAAGAAAATACAATATTAAAAGCAAACATAGGCCTACATGTGAATAAATCACTAAAGCTAAGAGAACTGTCCGGGATATTGAGATTGTAATGAAATGGTCCATGGACCATGTGCTCACTGGGTTGGACATAATAGTCTAATGACAGAGGGAGGTACATATCAGTTATGAGCAATGATTTTTCAAAACACAATGTCCACCAAGCTCTTGTTTCTCTGGGGAAGGGCCCCCAGTCCCTCAGTGGGGCGACTGCTGAAGGAACCCTACCGAGGTCCATATTATTTGTTCTGGAGAAAACTCTTGACTAGACTCTCTTGATAACTACAATACAGAAGCCAATCTTCACCAACCTCCATTTCTATATTCCAAGTTGATAAGGTGCTGCTTCAAAAGATCTATTTCTTCACGCAATGCTACATTCTCAACCTTCAATTTCTCTTCCTCTTGACGGCAAATACTTTTAGCTGAGATAAGAAAATACAATATTAAAAGCAAACATAGGCCTACATGTGAATAAATCTCTAAAGCTAAGAGAACTGTCCGGGATATTGAGATTGTAATAAAGTGAAGGTCTATGATTATGAACTATTGGATTTGTCATTGAATCTTTAGACAATATTGGACAATTTAATTGAAACAGAGCCCCCAGCAATGGTTTTTTTCAGGGTCATATATCAGGCGCGGATCCGAGGGGGGGCGCGCGCCCCCCTATTGCCGGCAGACCAATGATTTTTTTGAACCCAGATTTTGGTAATTAACGCAAATTACGGCGTCTGTGCTAGTTTTCCTGAACCACCTTGTAGAAACACACGCCGCTATATACCCCAAGCGCGGATTTGTGGGGCACACCCCCTCTTAATTTCGCAGACCGGTGTTTTTCCAACTGAATTTTAGCTCCTACGGCGACAGGTTCCGGCGGGGTCCTTAAAGAGCTAAGTGGTTTGGCGCCACTACTGAACTCTGCATTATTTTAGTGTACTATTACATCAAAACTGACTCAGTGAATTACGGGATACTAATTTGTTCTCGCAGGCCCATAGCCAGCATAGGGACGGGGTGGGGTGGGGTGGGGAACTGTGCAAAAAAAGTTTTTCATTATTGTTCGTGACTCAGAGTGCAGGAACGTGACCTCAAATCGCATCTCAGAGCTTCTAATTTTCAAAATTTTCTGGGGGAGGTACCCCAGACCCCCCGCGAAACCGGCCGCTTCGGCACCGGAAGGCGAGTCCCACGTCCGTTTAGCTCATCTCCAGGGTTCTTCCCCTTGGTTGGAAACTTTTTTCCATGACTTTTCCATGACTATTCCATGCTCAAAACGTAAAATTCAATGACCTTTTTAATGCAAAACATCATCACCGAGGCAATAAAAAGCACACTTCAAAATGTTATGAAACCCTTCTTTCCTTGTTCTGACTTCATAAGGTGCATTTCGATTTACATGTGGTAAACAATTAATCATGTCCATCTTTCTCTTGCTTTCTATTTTAATTTTTGGCATGTGCTGCCTAGGGCACGTCCTGCTTCAGGAATCAAAGGGTTAAATCATAGTATATGTAATGTAGGCTAAACAATTCAGGGAGAGTGCTGAACCTCTGAGTAAATACTTCAGAGTCTATGAGTTACAATCATAAATATCATCAGTGATCAAGGCGTTAAAACTTCAAATGTGGTCCGGTTGGAATGGGTTAAACAGGACAGATTTGCAAGTAAAGCAAATCCCTTGTAAAAACACCCAACACCAATACAAGTATCATTTTGCATCATGACCATCTTATTACTGATATAATTCAATGCAGTTGAGTATCAGATCCATGGGCCTCTATAGTTATAGCATTTTCCCGCCAAAAAGATCGTCAGTACCAATACCATGCGGCGAAAGGCCTGCGGTCTGAGGTAAGATTTCAGTCATTCAAGTAAATATCTGTTTACTGGAAAGAAATTGGCAAACGAATTTGGTATGACTGGAAAGAGCATTCTTCCTGGATTTGAGCCAAATAAATTATTGAGGAATGCAAGCAGAGGTTTGGGAGAATGGACTTGGAAATATAACGATCTCTGTCACTAGATTGAAATGCTGGAGTCGCGCCGGTGGCCGATTACTGCTGAAGTAACATAACAATGCAGTTTGAGAAATCGTGATTGAAATTTTCATTTCAACAACGTGGTACAATTTCCATGACTTTTCAAGGACCTCAGACAAAATTTCAGAATTTTCCATGACTTTTCCAGGCCTTGAGAAGAAAAGTAAAATTCCATGACTTTTCCAGGTTTTCCATGACCGTACGAACCCTGCATCTCGTTAATGCCCCCCCCCCCAGCAGAGAACAGCTAGCTACGGCCCTGCCTCGGGGCTTAATGCTTCTTTTATTTAAGACAGTTACATTCCGGTTAATTGTGTTGATGCTTCTTTTAAAAGTATGTATGTCACTCAGATTTTGGGAAGTGATTATCCCTTAGCCCAGTTAATAGTATTAATTTGCAATTTTCGTTGGTTTTATGCCATTCAGAACGGGCTTTTCCAAGCATCGACGGGACCTAGATTTGCGTTCCGAAATGCCGGGAAATCGCATTTCAGGGCTTCTAGATTTCAAAATTTTCTGGGGGAGGCCCCCCAGACCCCCCGCTGAAAACGCGCCTACGGCGCGTGCGGCAGCGGCTTTGCCGCTGCCGATATCTGCGCCCCCCCTTTCGTGAAATCCTGGATCCGCGCCTGTATATAAAGGGGTTCCATTGTTTCATTCAGGTCTGAGTTAGTTTTGTAGTTCAAAGTCGGCTAATCTTCAGCAGTAGGCCTTGCTACCATACCATGTGAATCCCTGATCCCCTGCAGCTGAGTCTTCAACTTTGCTATAATCTGGTCAGCTTGGTCTGCTCTCATACTGAGCTTTTCCACCACAGCGTTGCTGGAAGACATTGTCAAAACCTGAAAATAAATAAAGTATGATTATATGAACATGCAGTGAGCCCTCGCAATACATTGTCCGATTCCCCCGCCAATTCCCCACCGACAACACTCAGGAAAAGGAAATAGGCCTTAAAGAAAACTGTCTTCCTCGTTCTGAATTTAATTTTAATACTGGGGCGAGCCAAGGCCTAGCCCCGTCAGCTGCATTTTTAAAACCTCGATTCCTGCAGGACCCCTTGGATTTCAAGGCCAAGGCCTTACTACCTATGTACCTCGTCCTAGGCTACTATACTACCGTGACTACCACAGGTTCTTGTGGTTTTAGTAGTGTGGGGACCATGCGTCCTTACACACTTTACTGACAATGTGACTGACACAGTGACAGTGACACATAGGCCTAAGGCCTTGTGCTTGTCGACAATGATTGTCAGTAAGGGAAGCGGGGAAGCTTTCCGAACACGACTTGTGTTCGGAAAGCTTCACCCAGTACAGACCAAACGCTTGATCAGGCCATCTCCTGATCAGGCAAGGTAGCCTGATGAAGCGATGTGGATAATTTCCTGTTGTTTTTTCTTGTATGTTTTTTTCTTGAAGATTTTCAGTCTAAAGCATGTGATCCACTATTTAAAAGCAACCAGTACCAAAAGTATTTTCATTCAAACTTGTGTTGGTGTTTTTTAACATAATTTGGAGATGATCTAGTCATTAGTTCAGGAGTTATTGCACTTTTTGTGTTTTTGGTTTCCGCCACCTGGTGGCCAAACTGAGAGTCGAAAGGGACCGAAACTTGGTGTCGTGGGTCATCTGACCTAGGGGTATACATGTACCAAGTTTCAGATCAATAGCTCCAGCGGTTACGAAACGTGCCCTGCTAACGGACAACGACGGACGACGACGACGACGGACGACGGACGCTGCACCATCGTAATAGCTCACCCCAGTGAGCTAATAAAGTGAAGGTCTATGATTATGAACTATTGGATTTGTCATTGAATCTTTAGACAATATTGGACAATTTAATTGAAACAGAGCCCCCAGCAATGGTTTTTTTCAGGGTCATATATAAAGGGGTTCCATTGTTTCATTCAGGTCTGAGTTAGTTTTGTAGTTCAAAGTCGGTTAATCTTCAGCAGTAGGCCTTGCTACCATACCATGTGAATCCCTGATCCCCTGCAGCTGAGTCTTCAACTTTGCTATAATCTGGTCAGCTTGGTCTGCTCTCATACTCAGCTTTTCCACCACAGCGTTGCTGGAAGACATTGTCAAAACCTGAAAATAAATAAAGTATGATATGAACATGCAGTGAGCCCTCACAATACATTGTCCGATTCCCCCACCTATTCCCCACCGACAACACTCAGGAAAAGGAAATAGGCCTTAAAGGAAACTGTCTTCCTCGTTCTGAATTTAATTTTAATACTGGGGCGAGCCAAGGCCTAGCCCCGTCAGCTGCATTTTTAAAACGTCAATTCCTGCAGGACCCCTTGAATTTCAAGGCCAAGGCCTTACTACCTATGTACCTCGTCCTAGGCTACTATACCATGTATACTACCGTGACTACCACAGGTTCTTGTGGTTTTAGTAGTGTGGGGACCATGCGTCCTTACACACTTTACTGACAATGACAATGTGACTGACACAGTGACAGTGACACATAGGCCTAAGGCCTTGTGCTTGTCGACAATGATTGTCAGTAAGGGAAGCGGGGAAGCTCGGGGAGGCGCGAGAGCGTTCGGAAAGGTATTCGTCAAGTAGCCAAGGCTTCCTCGAGCCTGGCCGAAGTGAGCGACTCGCCGAGTCGCTCACTTGGGGAAACTCCTGGCATGCATTGTTTTCTTTCCATGCCGGCATGCTGATTGGCTGTACGTGGAATATTTCACAACTGCAACCCACAAACGGCAAACGGCACAACAGCCACAGTAGTAGGCCTAGGCCTACCTTCCCCGAGGAAGCGCAAATATCGTTCGGAAATTCGCCTTCACTGACACTGGGCATGCTCACATTCCCCGAGAGAGAAACGCCAGAACAGAAACTTCCTCGGCTCGGGAAGCTTTCCGTCCGAACAAGGATGGTGCCCCCCCGGGCCCGGCCGCCCCCCCCCCCCCGCACTAAAACCACAAGTAGGCCTAGGCCTAAGATCCTGTGAGGCTAGGCCTAGCTAGCTACATGAACTGAGGTTAAACTACAACATTTTTAATAACACAAGATCAAAACATACTTTGCGATAACAGGAGGATGTAAAATGACAAAATTTTGGGAGAAAATGTTGGAAAGAGAAACCATGCATGCCATGCATGACATGTGCACGGTTGTGACTAAATTCAGGACTGGCTACAGTTGTGATCTACAGTTCTGATTTTAGTCACACCCCAACGTGAAATCAATCATGGCGTACGGCTGTCCAGAATCCATGAAATAAGTCGATTTATGGTCGTTTTTCTGCCGTTTATGACCTTTATCAAAGATGCCACGAGATACAGATTGTATCTGTGGTTGCTGTGAAGCACAAAAAGCATTCGTAGTTTGTTACGAGTGCGGAAAAGGTAGCGATCGATATCCAAAAATCATTGACTTCATGCACTGTCCTGATGACGTGATGTGCATGTGTGCACTGCATGCATTGTAGGCCTACATTCAATGCATTATTGCATGCATGGTGTACATGTAGCCTAGGCCCATTGAGTTGATACTGAGGCTGTCACTGCTAAGGCTAGGCCTGTATAGTCAGTAATGCTTTATGCGCCTTGTACTAGTAGCTACATATAGGCCTAGGCCTACACAGTAGCCTATAGATCAGTTTCGCTAGCGCCATCTTGCCAATAATCAGGTCATCACCATGGGAATGTCTAGTCAAGGCCCTACACTGGTGCCCGGTCCCAACATAGCTTACGCATGCGCAAATAGGATGCCAACGCGAAAGCGTGTTGTTTTTCATGGATCGTCGCTGATAAAACATCAAGTTTTTCAGTAGGTTCGGAAATTGTCTCTAGAGGCGCCACCAGCGCCATAGTAAGAATTTTTGTGTACATGCATGAAGTACACATGCCAAACACGTATAGTTGCTAAGGCTAGGCCTGTATAGTCAGTAATGCTTTATGCGCCTTGTACTAGTAGCTACATATTATAGGCCTACACAGACACAGTAGCCTATAGACGGGTTGCATTCTGCTGTTTTTGTATACAAAATGACGTCATCAACAGCGCCAGTTTTCGTGCGCACATCAAATGACGTAACGTCATTGGTGGAACAGGGCGCCAGTTTGCGCACGCAGCATGTTTACGTCGGGTGATGACGTCATTGAATATCCATAGGCCTAGATCAGTTTCGCTAGCGCCATCTTGCCAATAATCAGGTCATCACCATGGGAATGTCTAGTCAAGGCCCTACACTGGTGCCCGGTCCCAACATAGCTTACGCATGCGCAAATAGGATGCCAACGCGAAAGCGTGTTGTTTTTCATGGATCGTCGCTGATAAAACATCAAGTTTTTCAGGGTATCTGACTTTATCTTCATGATTAATGGATCGAAATAGTTCCTTATGATTAGAGGAAACGTGTTGGGGCCAAAAATAAAAATTACAATGATTAGTCACTATATAAATGCAAAAATACTGCGCGGCAGAAAACTCCGCGGAATTTTCATTGCTTTTAACGTTGGCAGACAACTCACATCCGGGTTCTTTTCCCCCAGTGGGGGCCGCAGGCGCAAGATCCCCATGGTGATGACCTAATTATTGACAAGATGGCGCTAGCGAAACTCATCTATAGGCCTAGGCCTATTATAGGCCTACCTATAGGCCACGGCGATCTCGCTTGCACTGCACTGTATTGATTTATGCCTATTCCGTCACGTGAAATATTTGTGCGTTCTGACTGCCCGACGCGACCTCACCCACCGCTCTTCCGTCTTTCAACCATCCCCGCTTGACGCAGTCAGTGTGTTTTGAATAGGTATTAATGTGCGTCTTCGGAGGCTAAAAATAGAACTAATTACGTCGTTTACTGTGTCCGAGCGTGGATTGGCTGAACAAGGGGATTCCCTGTTACTACTAGACAACGTCAGAATCCCTGGATGAAGGACGGAGCCGCCTGAGAAGACACGCGAGTTGCAGGATGCTTGAGGAAATTGCTGATTCAAAATCGAAACAAATTGTATTGCATAACAAAATTAACATGATTAACATTTACTCACTGTTATCTAGTGCAGGCGATAGTTTAAAAGGTGTTGGTGTAAAGATATAATGTGCATTAGAGTCTGGGTCTGTTGAGATAAATCCCGTCCCAGCTTCTCAGTTGAGTATGGAATGCGCCGAAATACCGCATTCCGGGCACCACTTTTATAATCAACGCAACACGTGGTGCGAATTCGGAACTGCGGCTGGGTCAGTCTGTGCATAAATTAGAACGTTACCTCAACATGCTAAAAGGTGGCGCGGCAGCATGACTTGCGTGCGAGATCGCCGTGAGGCTTCCCCTTGGCCTTGGCCGATTTTAAAGTACTCCTCAGACCTCATCTCATGCTCAGTGTTAGGCCTACATGTAGGCCTAGTAGGGCTAGGCCCCTAGTGCTACCGACGGACCATATTTAATCGAAAATTTGACCTTGCTGCCCTTCCTTTATTGGCCTTAGGTTGATGAGGAAAGACCGCTAGACATGGATGGTGTCATCCTTTTACAACAATGTACAGGAGTGCCTTTTTCAACAATAATTTTTTTAATATAGGCCTGGGCCTAGATATCTTTATTTCATAGTGTGTGACCTATAATTCTTTCCCCATCTTTTATCTTTAGGAGACACAAAAAATGTTCCACTCTGTAAAGACTGCAGTTCTTTCATCCATCGTGGCTTGTTGAGTGGCCATCAGGTATCAAGTATCAGTCGTCATAATGATCGTGATCTTTTCGAACGAGGCTCACCTGGTCATAGCCAGATGAAAAAAGAGGTAAAGTATGCGTCCTTAATCTTTCATCCTGATGCTTCCACTTTTTTTTACCTTCTGATCCATTGTGTCTGATAAGCTTGCTATTTTGACAGCCTCTCTCAGTCTCTCATATAGTGTAAGTGCATATTTTTGGTCATTCCAGTCGGGCTATGTCGAGTCGCGTTCATCCAGTTCAAAAGGACATTCTGGCTCCAGCTATTCTAACAGAAATGCCTCTAGTCGCAACAGCAGCTCCAAATATGGTGAAAGGGATGAACGTCGTTCGCTGAGCCAAACTCGTTCCAATTCCAACAACTACACAGACCGGAGTGAGCCACGCTCTGGGTCTCGTTACACTGAAAGAACCGATTCACGTTCAGTAGCCCAAGTTCCCTCAAGTTCTAACCATGATGAGTTATACCTGGACAATGCCGGTACATACCACGAATCAGAAATTAGCACGAATGGTTTTGCGTTGAATGACCTCATGCAGCCCTCAGATTATCCTGACAGCCGTACGCATCATGATTTTAACAACAGGAGTGAGTTTTCGCCTGAGAGGGATGACGTGCGAGACGGTGTGGTGTCATCCACCTACCCGACTCATCAGCCGATGCCATCTCTCCCGAACCAGGAGAGAGGACGTCCTGGTGTCTACCCTCTTCTTCCGAAAGTCAGATACATGGATGGTAAGTCATAGGTTGCATCAGTTTATTCTTTCTCTCTGTCTCTTTCTCTGTCGTTCTCTGTGTGTGTGTGTCTCTCTCTCTCTCTACACATACTTCAGCACATTGAAAACAAGATTTTCTGTGTTTATTATTGACGGAGTCTATAGGTGTTTGTGAGACATTCTGTAGACAAGTCCACTCACGCTTCAGGGTCAGCCCTGGAAGTCGGAAATCTTATATAACTAGTGGTAAGAAAACCACTTGAATCCCTGATTCATTTGTTGTTAAAAATTATATTACACTTCTACTGTGTTTTAGATGAGATTTTCAAAGTTGAGGTGAACAGCAGCCTTCATCCCGATGGCACTTTCTGGGCAGCTTTGGTGAGAACAGAGCAGGAAGAGATAGAGTTCGCGAGATTTGAAGATGATCTCAGGTAAGACTGGAGATAGCTAATTGTGATCTTACTTACAAAGTTCATTAAAGGCATTTGACAAGGCCTAATGTGGAGTACATGTATTTTGTAGAGTAATATCATTAAAATGCAAAGTGTACATGTATGTGTTTCATTTTAATCCTTTGGACCTTGTTGGTTGGCCTACACGTTATACATGTATGAGCTCGACAAGTCATTCTTTAATTCAAAAATGAATTGATTTGCAGGTACAGGCCTTTCCGTTTGACAGGCGTGAAAACGCATGCACTTCGCAAACAATACATTTTCTATTTTTTGTGAGGCGCATGCATTTTCGCGCCCATCAAACGGAAAGGCCTGCAGGTACAGTGCTAAAGAGCCATAAAATGATTGCAATCACTTTATGACTCTTTGGACATTTTGACTCCCTCCCAATACTATATAGGTACAGTGCTAGTTCAGCATCGTCATCTGACCAGCTTGATCCTGGTTCAGAAGTGTTGGCAAACGTTAAAAACACATGGTGCAGGGCGAAAGTGGAACATGCGATAGAGAGTGGAGTGAGTACATTACTATTCTTTGGTTGTTATCACGTTCGCTGATGCATAACACTGATGCTTTGTCATACATTTGGCAACTCATTCTGTTGGAGCTACCCTTTCTGCCCTCCCTTTTGAAATTTTTGGACTAAAGCCTGTTTCTATTACATCACCAAGTATCCAATCCAACTGATATTGTGTTGTTGATGGTCAACTCTCGATGTGATTCAGTGTTCTCTGGTATCCCAAAAAGTGCCTTGGTGTAATAATTGGGGAGCCAGCCCACTTTCATTTACACTTTTGAGAACGAAAGGTTTGAGGGTCTCATTCTATCAGTAGTACCTGGGGGATGAATAAAACCCATTTCTTAAGCATGGCAATCCTGGGCTTTAGATTTTGGGGGGTCACTAACCCCCCAAAAAAGTGGCAGTCATTTACACTTTTGAGAACAACAACGATATTCACGCCAAATAGCCCCCTCATATCAGTGATTAGAAATACATAACTTAAGAAAAAAATAATCCCGGGGTTTGGCCTTAAGAAGGGGCCCAATAAGGGTCCAAAAAGGGTCTCAATTACACTTTTGAGAACAAAGTTGAAATTGGCATAAAAATATCCCCTTACATCGGTTGTCACAAAAATGTAACTTAAGAAAGAATATTCCCTGGCATTTNGGCTTGAATAGGCTGAAAGGAAGGGTGTATAATATACATTGTAGCTTGGAGGAATTAAACTAACAGTATAATTATACTAACAGTACAATACCCCAAGACTATAGTAAGAGTAATTTATATTAAACAAATGAATGAGGAAGTGATAAAAAATTAGGCCTAGAAAAAGAAATGAAGAAAGAGATAATAAGAAATGAAGGGGCAACAGTAAAGAAAGACGTAAATCTACGTTCACAGTCACTAAAAACGTGAACCAACCGTCCGGTATATTCCATCTGGACATTAGGTGCATATTTCCTATGATTGACCCGTGACAAGTCTTTGGCTAGCTTCGCTGTTGGCCGCTACGCGGCGCGTTGGGCCCTTGCGTCCAGAGCTTTCTGGGCGAGCGATGCAAGGGGGAAAACGTACTCTTTGGAGTTGAGAATTCCGGAGTGGAGATCAGGTTTAGGCCTACATGATCCCCCTTCTCCAGCTGAAATGTGGATCCGGAATGTAGAAGAGTGCCAGCTGAAAGAATTATGAAAGAACGTTTGTTTCGGAATAGAGAGGGATGCATTCCCTCCATCCGAAATAAATGGCTACCGCTAGGCTACCTACGGGCAGCCTAGCGGTAGCCTGCGTAGCTATGGCATTATGGATTAGGATCTATGGGAAAATTCCACAGCGGCACTGAAATCCCGTCAACGAAAAAAAGTATTTGTCGGCTATATTATTTATGTAGAGTTCAGACCAAAACCGCCGACGGGAAATCGCTGCGGTCGCCACAAGAATGGCTCCCTGGCAGACTTTCGCGGTTTATCAACTGTGCTATACTTCTCCCCATACATCTCATGAGAAGCACGTGTTCAGCATGTTTACGCAGCCTCTACAACCCTGGCCACTGACATCAGTGAAAGACTCATCATTGAGGTGGAGAAAAATCCGATTTTACAATCTTTTGCCATCACAAAGGAAGCCGGGGAGAGGCGCGTGGACTTTTATCAGGGGCAGAGAAATCTGGGGCCTGATTCACAAAGCCCTATTAGCGTGAACGTACATGTATGATCTGAGCACTGCCCTTATCTATTGTCAGCAAGTCGACGAACAATAGATCATAAATACTCTAAGAGGGCTTTTGTGAATCAGGGGCCATATTTCCGAAGCCTTGGCAACTTTGCGTTTACGCAAATCTATTGTAAGGCAGTCAGTGAACAATCGGGCATGTGCAGCCAATCAATAGATTTGCGTGAAAGCAAAGTTGCGAAGGCTTCAGAAATATGGCCCCTGGTGGCCCCAGACCTGCAGAAAGACCACACAACGCCTCTCCTAGCGCTCCGGCAAAAGATCGTTCAATTTTTCCACGAAGCGGGCAGGCTCTAATCTTACGAATGGATTCCCGGTATCGTTGATGGGACTCGTTGTCGAGGTTCATATTTTATGAAATGAGTTTCGGAAGTGAGGAACTCTTCATTGATATTATTTGATACACAGTTCAAAATCGCACGCAAGCCGCGGCGGTTATCCCGCTATCGCATTGGTCTATACCCGTAGCGATGCCTCGCGCGGTTTTGGTGTGAACGGGCCTTAAATTATATCATTTGCATGCTTCTTCTCTAAAGCATGCCGCACACGAGTGCAATTTTGCCTCCAACTAGCCGCACACGAGTGCAATTTTGCCTCCAACTATGGAGATTTTTGCCTCCTCGTGCAAATGTCATCGTGTGCGGTGGCCGGAGGTAGATGTGGAGACGGATTTTTTTGCCTCCAACGGAGACCAAACATTATTTGAATGGCGTCGCTTGGAATCTACAGGATGCAAATTTGCAATCGTGTGTGGCGACTGGCCTTTAATACCCGTTCACATCTAGCGTCCAATGGCAATACCTAGTAAGTCACATTTTTGGAAAAAATGAGTTAAGGCCAAATTCGTACTTACTAGGTATTGTTTCATCATAATAAACATTTTTTGTTTGCAAAATGTTCGCCAAAGCCTCGGAAAGACAGTGTGGTGCACTTACTCGGTTTTTACGTCTAAGTGGTCAGAATTGTGACTTACTACGTTTTTACCTTTGCAAATTCAGCATGAAATTTGAGGTAAAACATGGCAAATTGCATTTAATCCTGTTGTACGACATATTTTTAATTAGGAGTGTTTTCGACAACAAAACCCTTCCAAGTTGTCATTCCACATAAACCCATTTTTCTCGAAAACAACCAAATGTGACATACTAGGTATTTCCATTGGACGCTAGACATGCCCTCCATATTTTACCCGCAAGTGATCAAGTTCTAAGTCTATAGCTATACGTCTACCTGTCCCAAACCCACCAAAACTCCATGTTTCTTGCGCGTACACCTATTTTTGCCGTGTCTAATAGACCCGTGTTTGAAAACCCCCGGTTTATTAGACCCGCCGAGCTCGGCGGGGCTAATTCTCAGACACGTGTGTCACCCGGGATATTAAAGTATAGTTCCAGAAAGTAAAATATCTTCAAATGGGTGGACGGATTTTTTTGCCTCCAACGGAGAGACCAAACATTATTTGAACTCGGCAATTATTAGTTATGAAACCCGGCGACAGATGGCGCGGTAAGTGTGATGCGTATTGCGCATGCGCTATAAACCTCTCGCCGTGTTTAGTATAAACTAATGAAATGTACTGAAAATAGGTGTGAGGGCGCGGCGGTTTTTTTCAAGCACGGGGAAGACCCGTGTCTCAAAAAACCACCAATTTGGGATAGGTGGAACTAAAGGCTGCAGTGTTCGTGGTCAATATGCACCTGGATGATTAACCACATCACAATGGACCCTGTATATTCAATGTGATTGGAAACAGAGGAGAAAGGTATTCAGTGCGTGGCTCTCACAGTATACAATGCCTATGAAATGACAAGACCCCGGCGAAAACCGCTGAATTGGCCAACTATCATCCGTGTCATTATACTGTTAACTAATAAATTATGTTAATATCAGTGCTTTTCTCCTTCGCCCTTGTCGTTAATACTCTTTTCTCTGGCACGCGACCGTCATTGCACCAATGACGTCATGGCGCGACCGTCACTGCATCAATGACGTCATGACGCGACGTCTTTGCCTGGAGTAAATGTCTTTGGTACAACTGCCTTTCTCTCTTGGCATCATTTTCTTGACCCCTTCTTAAGCTGAAACGCCAGGGACTATTTTTTCTTAAGTTACATTTTTGTGACAAGTGACGTCAGGGGATATTTTTGTATCAGTTTCACCTTCGTTCTCAAAAGTGTAATTGCAACCCATTTTTGGGACCTCTTGGGTACCTTCTTAATTTATTCATCCCCCAGGTACTACTGATAGAATGAGACCCTCAAACCTTTCGTTCTCAAAAGTGTAAATAAAAGTGGGCTAGCTCTCTGACTATAAGTCCATCTCTTCACCAAACATCCTACATGTACTTCTAAAGCTTTATTCTAGTCTCGACATGTATGTGTGCATTGTAAACTAACACACAAAACATCTTCAACTGTTTCAGGATTTCAAAATCCGTCAGACTGACTATGGTAGTAGTGCTAAAGTTCATCTCAGTCAACTGAGGAATCTACCACTTAAGTTTTATACCGTTCCGTATCAAGCTCTTAGGTGCTGCATTGCGAGTAAGGAGGTAGAGAGATTTGACCGGGAGTCACAGGATTTGTTCTTGAACATGACTGAACGTCGGACCCTTGTGGCTCAGGTGGTAGGTACAGTTTGAACTGGCGATCCGCTGCACAGTGCTGTGACCACGGCAATATAACAACGAGTATTGGTAACTGCCAACATACATGCAACATCATGGAAACATTACCTGTGCATTTTTCTACAGGAACTAATGAGAACTAGCGGTTGCGTTTATCGCATCATTAGGGAGGTTGAGATCAGCGACTTATCAAGGATCCTTATACATGGATAGAAATGTACACAAAATATGTCCTCGTTGTACAGAATTCTATCCATATACCTATAAGGATCCGTGATAAGTCGCTGTTCTCATTAACCTTATTGTCTTTTGCATTGTTCTTAATCTTACTCAGATTCAGTGTGATACGCAGAACAAAACGTTTTACGTGAAGCTTCTTCAAAGTGAAGATAATGGACGTGAACAAATCAACATATCAGAAAGAGTTTTACAAAAAGGTACAGTTGTCTGTGGGCTTCATCGGCATGAACATGACATATAACCATGATAACTGGGCTGGACAGACGAGTCTAGATCAGCTGAATTTTGATTGTGATGTCTGTATTTGACACTTTTCATTGACTATGTATATTTACTAAGTCCTTCATCATCTTGTACTCACTCTATAGCTGCCATTAGCCTCGGACGAGCCATGCAAGTTGCTAAGGCGCCTGACCTTCGTGTCACAAAGTATTTCTCCTCCGAGTCGAATAAGGATGATGTGCTGGAAGTGAAGGTTTCTGGTGACCCACTTGAGTCTGGCAATCGGAAAAGACCAATGGCGTCAGTAGCACAAAGGCCAAAGTGAGTGTCCAGAGAATCTGAATTTTGTCCTAAATCTTGCAAAATTTTAGGTGCGAAATGATTCAGTTAGGTTTAGTGCGCCTGGGGTAATGATTTGAAGTGTCTTACACTGGAAAGCCCTTTGTGATTCGACACGTACTTTGGCAGCTGAGTTTCAGACCCATCGCCCTCTTGTTCATTAAAATGCTCTATTGTATTCACTCTATTGTATTCCTATTACAGAATATTAAGGGGTGCTGTAATGCCCAAGACTGATGATCAGGGCCAGCCTCGCTGTTTTCACTGCAATCATTATGGACATTTTGCCAAATTTTGTCCGCGGAAGTCGTGCAGAGGTTGGAAAAGGAAAAAATGAAGTAGGTAAGTTGGACATGAAATTCTAGTTGTTTGATGGGTTTCGTTCACAAAGAAATTCAGTGAGAGTCATTGTGAGGTATACTGGGCGAGGAAGCCAGCATCGTGGTCGTGCTTCTCTAACTGTGATTGTTATCGTAGGTGTTTCTGTTATTTCAGATTTGACGACTGTTGAAAACAGAATGCTACAGGCTGCCATACGATCTACATGTACATGTAACATACAGTGTTAATGTTTTATAAAGTTTATGGCGGAGACACCGCTTGATGGGATCATTTAGACTGTCAAAAGCCCCAGGTGATCTGATCTTTTAGCCTGTTCATTTCATATACTGTAAAACCCTTCATTTTCACAAGCCCTTACTGTCCCCCAATTTTTCATTGATTTATGAAAAAATATCCAAATTTAAAATTTAATGGACATGAATTCCAAACTACCGTATTTTTCGGACGATATGACGCACTGCACCATAAGGCGCACCTTGATTTTCTCAGTCAAAATCCGTACACAAGGCGCTACGGACCATTAGGCGCGCCACAAACGTATGAGAATGTACAAAAGCATACATACTCAATCATAATGGGCCTAAGGTTTGACAAAAATCCATCTAAGCAGGACAAAAAACATGAAAAAGTTGCCAAAACTACACATTCTGAGCGAATTTTGGCATTCAGCCATGTTGTGGTGATTGGTTGTTGTTGTTGTCGCCGTAACTCTGCACACGCCGGGAAGACCTCATTCACTCACAGGAGCCTGTAACCAGACACTGACGTAAGACTAAGTGTGAATAGTCATTAGGCCTAGTGTCGAAAGTAAGGGTAGGCTAGGCCTAAACGTGAGGGTTAGG
>NMRB01000176.1:195561-210158 GCA_002633025.1 Notospermus geniculatus | reverse complement strand
AGACGTAGATGCGGCAACTGTTGTGGTAGAGACTGGAGCAGATGTAGACGTAGATGCGGCAACTGTTGTGGTAGAGACTGGAGCAGATGTAGACGTAGATGCGGCAACTGTTGTGGTAGAGACTGGAGCAGATGTAGACGTAGATGCGGCAACTGTTGTGGTAGAGACTGGAGCAGATGTAGACGTAGATGCGGCAACTGTTGTGGTGGCGTTTGAAGAACCTGTCAAATCAAATAAAATCAAATCACTGCTGTGGCTTGAACTAAATAGGTTGGTCCACTGTTACAGCAGAATAGGAAATAGAAGTATGAGGTCATTTATCTACTTTGTTTTAGGTTAACATTTATATGTAGGCGTAAAACAATGAAAATATTGGTCGAATATATCGGGTGGACACTGACGAAAACCCATATAGATGGGTGATCACAGAATTCCTATACTGTGTGAGGAGTCAAGCTTCATTAATCATTACTATGTCGGTGTAAAAGGAAAGAATGTCCTCAGGGAACTGTTCGGAGATCAAAAGATTCTGTTGTTAATTAAAGCCCCACTGTATTGAATCTGAAAAACGCAAATCATCGCCGCGATTCTTGACGCCAGTGCACGACGTCACGACGTGTAAAATGTACTACGCTCTGTCTGAATACATTAGAGCCCTCCCTGCAGTTTTTTAATGTGTGCTGAAAACTAGGCCTTGATTCTCTGAAACACCTATCAGGCAAGCATTTTGGGGTCCTTCACGAGGCTATGAAACCGCTGTTTGCATTCTCCTAACATTTTGAAAATATCGTAAAATTCAATACAGTGGGGCTTTAACTTCAATCTCGGGTTATTGGTTCTTTTGCAGTCTTTGCCGTTTGACGGGCGCGATTTTGCATGCACCTCGCAAACAATAGAAATTCTATTGTTTGCGAGGTGCAAGCAAAATCGCGCCCGTCAAATGGTAAAGACTGCTTTTGCCAACATCCTTATCCGAAATGGAGGAACAACAGAAGCAGATATGTTTTCCAAGTTATTCGTTACTTTTGCATCATAAGAAGTTGTGCAGTTCAAACCAATACGTCCAATATGTTCTGAATCTTGTGGTATTCGTGACTTCCGAAGTTTCAAGTTACGGGCATCCTTGGAGGAATTATACTGTATAATTCCTCCAAGGTGCATCTATATGGTTTCCTTGATGACGGATTTAATGTTACATCACATATCAACGCGACTGTTCTTTGTCTGAGTCGGTTGCCGTCCAGTTCCAACATTTTCTGCACCAATCGCGAGGAATTTTGCTTACCCGCTGCCTTGGAGCACGTGACCAACATGGCTGCCACCAGAAGCGTGATAGATTGCCACTTCATGATGAAGGGTTTTGTTTCACCGAATCTTCCCGATCTGAAAAGATAATGAAGATAAAACCATTAGTGTGCTGATGATAAAAAATCCATGCGGAAAAATCGCCCTTATCGCTGCAAAGGAATTCATGACTGGGATGTTGGAACACACGGCGGATGACAGTTGTTGAAGTGGTAATGTGGAGTGTTGTACGACAGGGCATGTGACAGGTGTCCAATGAAAAATTGGAAAAAGGTCCTTGTTGGCTGCAACATTCTATATACTGATCCCTCGCTCTGAAAAAGACATGAACATCCAGGGGCGTATTCAAAAAGCGTGAACATCGCCCGATTAAGACTTAGACGCGTGTAACTTCACTAAATGCACACACTTCCACCATTCATTTGATGAAGTTACACGCGTCTCAAAGTCTCAAACACCCTTCTAAAAAGGAACATTCACACCTACATGTACACCCTTAGTCAATAATAAATGCCCAGCTAATTTTCCGGCATATCTCAATGAATATTTTTCATAGCCACGTTTTCTTTTCATACGCATAATCTAAGGCCACTCGGACACATTTTAAGACCATGAAATCATTACAAAACTGTGTTTTTGGCAAAAGTTTGAAAGGGGCTGTTCACTTTCGGAACCATTTTCCCAACTAATTTTTCCTTATGTTGCAGTTGTTTGATTTTAATGATAACTTCAGGAATAATATTTTATAATGTGAACTACATAATCATGAAAGAAAATGTGACATCAGCTTCATTAATTAGGAAAACAAAGAGCATTTGCAAAATGTCCGAAATCAGCATGAAAACAGTGAAATTATTCCCTAATGTTTGTTGTACTGGGAGAGTAGTGGTATTATTTATCATTCATTGAAGAATCATTACTTAACATATTGGTTTTGCTGAAATATTTGCATAAAATGTGTGATTTTCTTCATTTCTCGACACCTATTTAACTGGGGGGAGAACAGAACAGCACATCTAGGCCTGTCAGATTTGAATGGAATGTTGTGGTGAAGATTATGGTCAATATCAGTTACAACATGCATAATCAACCATGACATGTGGGTACACCTAAGTGATCAGTGGGATGTCAAATTCAAGTATTCCTTTTTTTGGCCTACTCACATGTCATGGTTGATTATGCATGTTGTAACTGATATTGACCATAATCTTCACCACAACATTCCATTCAAATGTGACAGGCCTAGATGTGCTGTTCTGTTCTCCCCCCAGTTAAATAGGTGTCGAGAAATGAAGAAAATCACACATTTTATGCAAATATTTCAGCAAAACCAATATGTTAAGTAATGATTCTTCAATGAATGATAAATAATACCACTACTCTCCCAGTACAACAAACATTAGGGAATAATTTCACTGTTTTCATGCTGATTTCGGACATTTTGCAAATGCTCTTTGTTTTCCTAATTAATGAAGCTGATGTCACATTTTCTTTCATGATTATGTAGTTCACATTATAAAATATTATTCCTGAAGTTATCATTAAAATCAAACAACTGCAACATAAGGAAAAATTAGTTGGGAAAATGGTTCCGAAAGTGAACAGCCCCTTTGGCCAAAATATCATGTTTTTTTTAATACTCACTTGTTCGGGTTGAAACTGGCACTGTTTTGAAGCCAGTCTGTTTCTGGACAATACAATTTTTTTAAATTCAAAATTGAGCAACTTTGTGACGATTTATGATGATTTTTCTGTGGAATAAAATCCCCGCAATTCAAGCATTTGCTCGCCTTTATTCATATGACCCAATGTATTGGACTCATCAAGGCGCAATACTAATGCCATAACTGTCTCTGTTCTATAATGTCGCTGTACAGTGTAATGCAACATTGATGAATTCCATTGCTGTCGTCAGCTGCAGACAGAGTGGAGGATGAGAAACAATGCCAAGACAGATATTTTAATGGAGGAATTAGGTCCACACCCCTCAATTCTTTCCAGTTCCAATGAAATCTATTAAAAGCGTGATGCGGAAGCAGATAAAGCAGACGAGACGAGTTGTGTGTCCAGCCTGACCTGATGAACTCTAGAAATGGACTCGGCGCAAAACTGCCAGCAGCCCAGATGCCGATTCGGAACACAAAAGAAACCTGACCTGTGAGAGAAAGGTTGAGTGGCCGGGGGTTTCGGTGTGACACTGACTGTGACTAGGCGTGTGTGTGTGGGGGGGGGGGTTTGGGTGTCTATAAAACTAAGACATTCAGAAAAACTATAAAACTAAGACATTCAGAAGAGCTTAGTTTTATAGGTCTTAGTTTTATAGATCTCACTTTGGGTGTCTATAAAACTAAGACATTCAGAAAAACTATAAAACTAAGACATTCACAAGAGCTTAGTTTTGTAGGTCTTAGTTTTATAGATCTCACTTTGGGTGTCTATAAAACTAAGATATTCAGAAAAACTATAAAACTAAGACATTCAGAAGAGCTTAGTTTTATAGGTCTTAGTTTTATAGATCTCACTTTGGGCGTCTATAAAACTACATGTAAGACATTCAGTTCTGTTCAGAATGCATCGGAATGGGGCTATCCAGCGAAAACTAAACCTCCAGATGGCTCTTCTGTACTATAAGTCCTAGTGTCACTCAGTTTGCAACATGGCAGAGTATGGAAAGTGGACTGTTCAGAAACTTAAAAATGAGTTACCAAACAGAGGAGTGTCACTTACAGGCAGAAGCAGGCAGAAAAAGTGATCTAATCATTTTCAACCTCAGATGCCTCCATCATTGATGCAATCATCATATCAGACTTGATATTTTGTCCATCACTCTCTATGGCACAAATCGGCTCCTATAACCAGTTAACACCTAGAGCAAAGTAAACATTAAGTTGTGCCCTTAGGTTTTTATACCCTAGAAATCAAATGAGCTCATTATTTTTGATCTGAGATGTTTGGGTCATGGTGATATCGACGAATGTGATATCGACGAATGTGATATCAAAAAATGTGATTTTCATGCGGATTTTGGGCAAAAAAACAGCAAAAGACAGGCTTCTGCCCCCCCCCCACACGGCCCTGCATCGCCCATGACATCGCTGTGAAAGGGGCTGTTCACTTTCGGAACCATTTTCCCAACTAATTTTTCCTTATGTTGCAGTTGTTTGATTTTAATGATAACTTCAGGAATAATATCTGCATCGCCCATGACATAGCTGTGAAATTTTAGCAAAAATTATTAAAACTCTTCTGAATGTCTTAGTTTTATTAATAGACACCCAAAGTGAGATCTATAAAACTAAGACCTATAAAACTAAGCTCTTCTGAATGTCTTAGTTTTATAGTTTTTCTGAATGTCTTAGGTCCGTATTCTAGAAGCCTCCTTAACTCTAAGGTCCACTTTAGGCTTTTGTATTCTGCCCTGAAAACAATAGCTAAAGGTAAACCTTAGACTTGAGGAATGTTCTAGAATACGTCCCTTAGTTTTGAGGAATGTTCTAGAATACGTCCCTTAGTTTTATAGACACCCAAAGTGAGATCTATAAAACTAAGACCTAAGACCTAAGACTATAAAACTAAGACCTATAAGACTCTGAATGTCTTAGTTTTATAGGTCTTAGTTTTATAGAGTCTTAGGTCTTAGTTTTATAGACACCCACCAGTAGAACCTCGACTGCTGACTGCCATGCAGTTGATAACTGCAAAGTTTTCAAGTCTATTTTTAGTCACGGGTTCTTATAAACATGGCACCAACCCTTGCTCTGATATAGTTGTACTACAGGTGGGACAGGAATCAACGTCCTGGGAATGCAAGCCCGCCAAACAATAGCCCGCTATAGTAAGGGTACATTTGAATGGTCATGGTCTCTATTATAGCCATATATTCTAATCCCTCGCTGAACAATAGGGATAGGGACGGACTTTGATTCCAGGGGACTTTGATCCCTGTCACACCTGTACCCGCTATAATTTGTAAGCCCATCAGATATCCGTTGTTGGGTGTTGCGGATGCGACCAGGTTCACTCAGTCAAGACGTGGTCAAGGCTGAAATGCTGGGAAAATCGCGTCTTCCGTGTGCAGATTTTATAAAACCTATACGAGGGGGGACACCCCCCTCGCGCTCCCCTCGATCCCCTGGACCCCCCCCCCTCTGCTCGAAATNGCTCCCCTCGATGGACCCCCCTCGAAATCCTGGACACGCGCCTGTTTGGACACACATTCCGTTCGCATCGGACGACGAACGCGAATGTTTTCGTGTGGCAGACCGTTGTTGCATCAGTCGGGGCCTAGTCTCAGTAACTGGTCGATATGGTTACCATAACTAGTCGGGGCCCAAGATCAAAATCACTCGAAGTATCAAATAATGACGCCCTACCTTTGTTTTCCTTGCAAATGTATGACAACGGATGGAATGTACATGTGATGACTGGAGGAAAACGTGCTGAAGTTTAGATTTCAGAATGTAGTAATCCTCTTTCACTATCAAGATTCTCCGCATGCACTGGCTTCTTCCCCTCCATTCCACTACCAACACGTGTACGCGGAGTCTACATGTTAGGGCAGACTACCGCGTGAAAAACATACCCCACGAACAGAAATGCATGCAATCGTGTAACAAAGCCTTGGGTGGTATGAGTATGACAATGGTGGCATTGTCCTTCAGCCCTCCCCCTCGCTGCAAATAGACCCCAGACACGTCCGCTGGCGATTATTAAAAGTTGACAAAGGTCAGATTTCAAATTCAATGGGAATTTTTGGTGAGTGTGCTTCGTGGTTGAAGGATGTTATGAAATGGAAAAAGGCTTCAATTAAGAAACTGGAATTAAGCATGATTCTTTCTATGCAGCAATGAATGAATCATGTAATTGACAATGAATACATGTATTTCAATAAGAATCTGTTGAATGATTTATACACATTTCAAGCACAGTCCATGCGTGTGATCTTCCTGTGCAAGTTGATGTGGAGTCGCAGCAAGAGAAGCAAGTGCATGTTGTTGTCGTTTCCTTAAGCTGCCCATACACGATCAATATTATTGCACAATATGAGGATCACAATGGGCAATATCATTGTCAATCTTTCTTCTAATTATCGTGCTAGAAGCACACGACCACCCATTTGGGCCCATATTGTGCAATAATATTGCGCCGTGTATGGGCGGCTTAAACAGCCCATATACGTGCAATATTATTGCGCAATATGAGGATTAAAATGGGCAATATTATTGCCAATCTTTCTTCCATCCATTCAGAAGCACATGACACCCATCCGTAGTGAGCATCTCCCCTTAGAAATTGCAGTGAATACACTTGGGTTTGGGATGTCGGCAAACTTCGGCACAGTTTGGAGCCAAGCAACACTGATTGAAAAATCAACTCTGACACTGTAACAGTATCAGGAAACATGAACCACGAGATACCAGACGACATTCCTCGGGCTAATGTCGGACATGTCGGAGAATACGAGAATACGTCCAGGCCTGTTGATCAACCACGGGAGAACCAGCCGAAAGGGAGTTCTACCCCGGGGTGTCGGCCGGAGAAGCCTACGTTTGGGCAGACAGATGATGACTAATGCAACTTTTTTCCTCAATGTTTTACGTAGGCCCTATACATTCGCAACACAATAGGAAGATATAAGATGAGATGTGGAATTTCGCTGGAAGTGCATTCAGTGACCCTTGCCAACGTTACCTGTGGTGGCATCAACTGGAGCAGATGTAGATGCAGTACCTGTTGTGGCATCAGCTGGAGCAGATGTAGATGCAGTACCTGTTGTGGCATCAACTGGAGCAGATGTAGATGCAGTACCTGTTGTGGCATCAGCTGGAGCAGATGTAGATGCAGTACCTGTTGTGGCAACAACTGGAGCAGATGTAGATGCAGTCCCTGTTGTGGCATCAACTGTAGCAGGTTTATCTGTTGGCGGTGCTTCTGTTGTAATAGTCACCTGTACACCTTTCACCGGCAGTTCGTTTCCATTAATGGTAAGGTTCTGATTCTGAGTTGGGAATTGTTCAACTTTTTCAACGGTGTCTGATAATGACTGGTTCGAAGGAAGTTTTGTTGCGTCAATTTTCACAATTATTTTAATGGATCCTTCTACGATGTCAGAAATAGAAATACTTTCTTCTGGAATGCCTAGCTTCTCAGCCAATTTTTTCACTAGTTCTTTTGTGAAATCGTCGTACTCGGGCGTACCTTTGGTTGGTACAACTGCGGTGAAATTTCCATCTAGGGTCATTTCAACCTTAGCAATCTTAGGAATAGGTGCTGCGGTACCTGTTGTGACATCAACTGGAGCAGATGTAGGTGCGGTAACTGTTGTCCCTTCAACTGGAGCAGATGTAGGTGTGGTAACGGTTGTTCCTTCAACTGGAGCAGATGTAGGTGTGGTGACAGTTGTCCCTTCAACTGGAGCTGATGTAGGTGTGGAAACTGTTGTCCCTTCAACTGGAGCAGATGTAGGTGTGGTAACTGTTGTCCCTTCAACTGGAGCAGATGAAGGTGTGGTAACTGTTGTCCCTTCGACTGGAGCAGATGAAGGTGTGGTAACTGTTGTCCCTTGAACTGGAGCAGATGAAGGTGTGGTAACTGTTGTCCCTTGAACTGGAGCAGATGAAGGTGTGGTAACTGTTGTCCCTTGAACTGGAGCAGATGAAGGTGTGGTAACTGTTGTCCCTTGAACTGGAGCAGATGAAGGTGTGGTAACTGTTGTCCCTTGAACTGGAGCAGATGAAGGTGTGGTAACTGTTGTCCCTTGAACTGGAGCAGATGAAGGTGTGGTAACTGTTGTCCCTTGAACTGGAGCAGATGAAGGTGTGGTAACTGTTGTCCCTTGAACTGGAGCAGATGAAGGTGTGGTAACTGTTGTCCCTTGAACTGGAGCAGATGAAGGTGTGGTAACTGTTGTCCCTTGAACTGGAGCAGATGAAGGTGTGGTAACTGTTGTCCCTTGAACTGGAGCAGATGAAGGTGTGGTAACTGTTGTCCCTTGAACTGGAGCAGATGAAGGTGTGGTAACTGTTGTCCCTTGAACTGGAGCAGATGAAGGTGTGGTAACTGTTGTCCCTTGAACTGGAGCAGATGAAGGTGTGGTAACTGTTGTCCCTTGAACTGGAGCAGATGAAGGTGTGGTAACTGTTGTCCCTTGAACTGGAGCAGATGTAGCTGTGGTAACTGTTGTCCCTTGAACTGGAGCAGATGTAGGTGTGGTAAGTGTTGTCCCTTCAACTGGGGCAGATGAAGGTGTGGTAACTGTTGATCCTTGAACTGGGGCAGATGAAGGTGTGGTAACTGCTGTCCCTTGAACTGGAGCAGATGTAGCTGTGGTAACTGTTGTCCCTTGAACTGGAGCAGATTGAACTGTGGTTGGCGGAGTCGGAGGATCTGTCGTAGCTGAATAGGAAATACATAGAAGTATGAGTTCATTTATCTGGTTTGTTTTAGACTTACATGTACATGCACGCCCAAAACAATGAAAATATTTTCAATGTTGTTTGGATATATTGGGCGGGCAATTTCGGGTTCTTCTGCCAACATCATTATCCGACATGGGACACTACAAGCAGTCACGTTTTCCAAGTTATTCGTTATTGTTACACCGCTAAGAGGTTCGTCAGTTCAAACCAACACTTGAATGTTAGTGTTCTGAATCTTATGATATTCGTGCCTGCTCAAAGTTTAAAGTTATATATGCATCTATGATTTCCATAATGAGGATTTTAATGTTACATCCATGGCAACGTGAAGAAGAGCTTAATTTAGGAATTACATGTAGACCGTTGTTTGTTTGAATTGATTGCCGTCCAGTTCAAGATTTTCTACACGAATTACATGGAATTCAACTACATTCTGGCAACATTTTGCTTACCTGCTGCCTTGGAGCACGTGACCAACATGGCTGCCACCAGAAGCGTGATAGATTGCCACTTCATGATGATGGGTTTTGTTTCATCGAATCTTCCCGATCTGAAAAGATAATGAAGATAAAACCATTAGTATGCTGATAATGAAAAAATCCATGCGGAAAATCGTCCTTATCTCTGCAAAAGAATTCATGACTGGGACGTTGGAACACACGGCGGATGACAGTTGTTGAAGTGGTTGGTGGAGTATTGTACGGCATGTACGTGACAGCTGTCCAATGAACGATGGGAAAAGGTTCGCAAAGGGAACTTGTTGGCTGCGGCATCCTGTATACTGATCCCTCGCTCTGAGGACAAATACAAGAAAACATCCAAGGTCAAACTAGTCTGTTTCAACGGCTTTCCTTGCAAAAGAAGGGGACATTCAGACCAACGTCGTATGACTAAAAAACGCCATGGTCCCTTTTGCTACCTTTTGTATGGAAGCACTGAGATATGGGGAACACTAGAAAACGTTACACCGGTGTAAGGATTCGTTCAAAAGTGCGAATCCTTGAAAATCTGTTTGTCATCACTAAAGTCTATTGTCAATCGAAGGATCAGTAAGTCATATCCGGAGTTTTTGGCGAAAATAACAGGGGTGGACACTCGACCACCATTGCTTGGAATTCTTTCTTGAATAAAACATCCTGGTGCCGAGGTAGATTGTTATACGTCATAATACAGGTAAACCTCGTGCCCCATATCTCAGTGTTTCCACCCAAACATGGTAATAACCCAATTTTTCTGAACTGTGACTTGACCAACCTTGTTGTGTGATGCCTTCAACCCTGAAAGTAGGCTAACTCATTTCAACAGCCAATACTGCGTCAACAATAGGCCTACCAAAGTCTGCATGACAACCGAAGGATCCTCCCATCGGCGGGGTCTGAGACGGAGTAAACAGATAATCGAGAGGTTAAGAAATCGCTCCGTTAACGGTAACACTAACGCTAACGTTATTTTTCACATTGCAAATGTACGTCAGAAATAGCGTTAGTGTTATCGTTAACCAACGGAGTGGTTTCTTAACCTCTCGAATGACTGAACCGAACACTTTATCAAACTGGTCAAATATTAATGTCCAAAGTTGTCTCACGCAATGTGAGGTAAACAGCCAACTGAATGAATGAAATAATAGTTGATACAGGTGGGAACAACTTGAACCAGTTGGGTAAACCCAGTTAACGGTGGTTTACTATTTTCTTTGTCGGCATTGCACCCTTCTATAACCCTTGTGCTCAGTATCGCCGTGGGACTCGCTCACCAATGCATTGGACTGTGGCCATTTGTCCAACCATGGAGTATACCTCCATGGTCCAACCACAACAATCTGACGGAAAACGAAGTACAATGGATTGGACTCATCAAGGCGCAATACTAAGGCCAACTATCTCTGTTCTATAATGTCGCTGTACAGTGTAATGCAACATTGATGAATTCCATTGCTGTCGTCAGCTGCAGACAGAGCGGAGGATGAGAAACAATGCCAAGACAGATATTTTAATGGAGGAATTAGGTCCATACCCCTCAATTCTTTCCAGTTCCAATGAAATCTATTTAAAGCGTGATGCGGAAGCAGATAAAGCAGACAAGACGAGTTGTATGTCCAGCCTGACCTGATGAACTCTAGAAATGGACTCGGCACAAAACCACCAGCAGCCCAGATGCAGATTCGGAACACAAAAGAAACCTGACCTGGGAGAGAAAGGTTGAGTGCCCGGGGGTTTGGGTATGACACTGACTGTGACTAGGGCGTGTGGGGGGAGAGCTGGGGTAGGCCTACACCAACGTTTTCAGAAAGTGATCAAGAGAAATGGTGTGAAAGAAAGAAGACAAGGCTCTCATTACTGGGTAAAGAGACCAGTAGAACCTCGACTGCTGACTGCCATGCAGTTGACAACTGCAAAGTTTTCAGGTCTATTTTTAGTCACGGGTTCTTATAAACATGGCACCAACCCTTGCTCTGATATAGTTGTACTACAGGTGTGACAGGAATCAACGACCTGGGAATGCAAGCCCGCCACACAATAGCCCGCTATAGTAAGGGTACATTTGAATGGTCACGGTCTCTATAGCCATATATTCTAATCCCTCGCTGAACAATAGGGATATAAGGACGGACTTTGATTCCAGGGGACTTTGATCCCTGTCACACCTGTACCCGCTATAATTTGTAAGCCCATCAGATATCCGTTGTTGGGTGTTGCGGATGCGACCAGGTTCACTCAGTCAAGACATGGTCAAGGCTGAAATGCTGGGAAAATCACGTCTTCCGTGTGCAGATTTTATAAAATTTCCTACACGAGGGGGGACACCCCCCTCGCGCTCCCCTCGATGGACCCCCCTCGAAATCCTGGACACGCGCCTGTTTGGACACACATCCCGTTCGCATCGGACGACGAACGCGAATGTTTTGGTGTGGCAGACCGTTGTTGCATCAGTCGGGGCCCAAGATCAAAATGCAGCTATCACTCAAAGTATCAAATAATGACGCCCTACCTTTGTTTTCCTTGCAAATGTATGATAACGGACGGAATGTACATGTGATGACTGGAGGAAAACGTGCTGAAGTTTAGATTTTAGAATGTAATAATCCTCTTTCACCAAGATTCTCCGCATGCACTGGCTTCTTCCCCTCCATTCCACTACCAACACGTGTACGCGGAGTCTACATGTTAGGGCAGACTACCGCGTGAAAAACATACCCCACGAACAGAAATGCATGCAATCGTGTAACAAAGCCTTGGGTGGTATGAGTATGACAATGGTGGCATTGTCCTTCAGCCCTCCCCCTCGCTGCAAATAGACCCCAGACACGTCCGCTGGCGATTATTAAAAGTTGACAAAGGTCAGATTTCAAATTCAATGGGAATTTTTGGTGAGTGTGCTTCGTGGTTGAAGGATGTTATGAAATGGAAAAAGGCTTCAATTAAGAAACTGGAATTAAGCATGATTCTTTCTATGCAGCAATGAATGAATCATGTAATTGACAATGAATACATGTATTTCAATAAGAATCTGTTGAATGATTTATACACATTTCAAGCACAGTCCATGCGTGTGATCTTCCTGTGCAAGTTGATGTGGAGTCGCAGCAAGAGAAGCAAGTGCATGTTGTTGTCGTTTCCTTAAGCTGCCCATACACGATCAATATTATTGCACAATATGAGGATCACAATGGGCAATATCATTGTCAATCTTTCTTCTAATTATCGTGCTAGAAGCACACGACCACCCATTTGGGCCCCATATTGTGCAATAATATTGCGCCGTGTATGGGCGGCTTAAACAGCCCATATACGTGCAATATTATTGCGCAATATGAGGATTAAAATGGGCAATATTATTGCCAATCTTTCTTCCATCCATTCAGAAGCACATGACACCCATCCGTAGTGAGCATCTCCCCTTAGAAATTGCAGTGAATACACTTGGGTTTGGGATGTCGGCAAACTTCGGCACAGTTTGGAGCCAAGCAACACTGATTGAAAAATCAACTCTGACACTGTAACAGNGACAGACAAAATCTCAACTTTTGATATATCAATTTCACCATGAACCAGGTATCGGAGACTGGAAATTTTCATTCCATCTTGTAGCTCAGGTCATGAAACCTGGGGGTAGGTCACATTTCCAGGTCTGTAGCTCTTGCAGGAACAAAGTTACAGGTGTGACAGACTGAACAGACAGACAGACAGACAGACGGACACACACACACACACAGACAGACACCACGACCAAACACTATATGGTTTCCGATCTTGAGATCGGAAACCATAAAAATCAACTCTGACACTGTAACAGTATCAGGAAACATGAACCACGAGTATACCAGACGACATTCCTCGGGCTAATGTCGGACATGTCGGAGAATACGAGAATACGTGGCCTGTTGATCAACCACGGGAGAACCAGCCGAAAGGGAGTTCTACCCCGGGGTGTCGGCCGGAGTAGCCTACGTTTGGGCAGACAGATGATGACTAATGCAACTTTTTTCCTCAATGTTTTAGGGCCTACGTAGGCCCTATACATTCGCAACACAATAGGAAGATATAAGATGAGATGTGGAATTTCGCTGGAAGTGCATTCAGTGACCCTTGCCAACGCTACAGGGGGCATCAAAATAAACGACGACGAAGTCCTGCCAGGCATATATCCGGGTGCAGTTGTATCCAGTTATTCCCGCGACAGTCTTTTCTGAGGACATTCATTCCTTTCACACTTGTCAAGGAAAATCTACCACGGAAGAAAACATTGTGTTGTTGAATTTCAATCTAGGGTCATTGTTTCTGTGGATGTTGCCAGAATTCTTCTGGAAACCAACCCTATATGTGAGGAAGTATATGTACACGTAGGCATAAATTTCTATCAGCCAGGGGATATACAATCTACACGTACTGTACTAACATGTGGACGCAAGGGGGACAATCGGTTTGAAAACGAAAGATCCTCGCATCACTGCCGATTCGCTTCATGGAAAGATCTTTATCATACCTCCATGCTTGTCGCTTCTACATGTACTTCGGGGAGAATAACATTTTGGTCAGGAGTGCAATCCTCACCGCAGGGGAAGGTCAGGCATCGGTCAGGGAAATGAGGGGTGTCTTTATAAATGTAGGCTACATTTGCTTATCAGGCCAGGTTATCTTCCAAGTCTTATTGCCCTTTATGTATACCATAAACCGACATAATCCAAAGAGAAAGCAAGCACAAAAATCGACACACAATATGATGATTAATATAAAGTCAATTTAAACCGATAGGCCTACAATAATCACCAGTCAGGTACAGGCAATGCACTATGGGATCAAGTNCCAGGGGATATACAATCTACACGTACTGTACTAACATGTGGACGCAAGGGGGACAATCGGTTTGAAAACGAAAGATCCTCGCATCACTGCCGATTCGCTTCATGGAAAGATCTTTATCATACCTCCATGCTTGTCGCTTCTACATGTACTTCGGGGAGAATAACATTTTGGTCAGGAGTGCAATCCTCACCGCAGGGGAAGGTCAGGCATCGGTCAGGGAAATGAGGGGTGTCTTTATAAATGTAGGCTACATTTGCTTATCAGGCCAGGTTATCTTCCAAGTCTTATTGCCCTTTATGTATACCATAAACCGATATAATCCAAAGAGAAAGCAAGCACAAAAATCGACACACAATATGATGATAAATATAAAGTCAATTTAAACCGATACAATAATCACCAGTCAGGTACAGGCAATGCACTATGGGATCAAGTCATTGATCTGATCAGCGACTCGTAAATCTTATGATGAAAAACTGAGAGGAGCTAAAGCTACGTTCACACTGGTAACATTTTCTCAACTTTTCAACAACATTCCTGAGTAACACTATCTTTTGGCCTTGCATATAGC